>JAJIBD010003244.1:0-219039 GCA_021461705.1 Cryptotis parvus | reverse complement strand
TACAAACCTTGATATTCTACAAGGTTATGCCTTAGTATCAAATCATTCATTTAACAACTAAAGATATTGCAAGTAGAGGTAAGTCACAAGCAGATTCAACATCGTAAAGGACAGAGGATAGGTAAAGCCTCCGATTTGGTTATAGCAGAACTTTTACATAAGACATGAGGTAGTCGCAAAGAAGCAATTTCTCTTGACTCTGCCATGTTTTGTTCAAAAAACCACTATATATGTATATTCTCTGAGTAGGATATAGAAATTTTAATTAATGTGATCTTAAGTTTTCTAGTAGAAAGAAAAAATTTAATTATTATTAAATTTAAATGAACCAGGTGACAAATATGTCTGTCTCCTTGCCAAATTTTGATTATGGGTTTTTTGTTAACTTTACCAGTGTGTGATGTGGAATTGGGAAGGAAGTGACTTAACTCTGTCCAGAGAAACATTAAAAGAACGCGTATGCTAAAAAACCAGATGGAACCAGAAAAACAAGAAGCCAGAGGAACCCCCACGCCATGAGGGCTGCCATTTTCCACATCCAGACTCCCAGTTCATCAGAGCTCCACCCAGCAGAAGAGCTGATCATAAGCCCAGAGATGGTGCGGTTCATCAATAAATGCATGAGATGTGAGGCAACTACAAAAGTATCCCACCCGCACGGCAGAGCCTGGCAAGCTATCCATGTCATATTTGATATGCCAAAAGTCAGTAACAATTATAGACCTCATTCCCATGACCTGATGAAATGGTTTGAGGTTCTTTATGTTCCTGGAGCAAGTGGATGCTCTTGGGCTACACTTGCAATTGACAGGACATGTAGAGATGTTACTGGTGCCCGCTCAAGCAAATCGATAAACAATGGGAAGACAAATGATACAAGTGATATGTTTAAAACCTGGGACAGGTATAAGTGAAAAAAATAAACCCAAGGATATTATATTAAGTAAAGAATATAATCAGTGAAGAAATGATATTGATCATCCTAGAGTTATGAACATGTATAAACACCATAAAATATGACTCAGAAGATCTCATGAATGGAAACCATGTTAAATGGATAGTCAGTAAATGGAGAACACATGTATGCACAAAAACAAAAGTAATTTTTGTGTAATTTATGGATAGTATAAGGGAATGATTTAGCTCTAACTACAGTTCTATTATTAGAATTTCTAAA
Source organism: Cryptotis parvus (assembly GCA_021461705.1). NCBI lineage: Eukaryota > Metazoa > Chordata > Mammalia > Eulipotyphla > Soricidae > Cryptotis > Cryptotis parvus. Next base: position 217,862 of record JAJIBD010003244.1, on the reverse strand, counting down.
GTTCTTATTACTGTGGAGATTACTGGTGCTCCCAGACCAGAACCAGAAACTTTTAGGGATTAATGCTGTTAGTGCACAGGGGATCTTATGTGGTGTCAAGGATTGACTCTGGAGTTAGCCATATACAGAGACTTGTCTCAACCCCAGATGTATAACCTTCAGTGTTCTTCGTTTTTTGTAGCACCATTGTTTATTTCAAATAATAATCATATTTCTTTTCAGTAAAAATAATGAAGCTATTATTCTAAGATAAAGAAAACAGTTACATGAAAATAATTATTAGCAGTAAATACATGCTGACATTGAATAATTATGGACTCTCTGTTAAAATATCCAGTAGCATGAATACTATTTAAATATTTGATCAAACTGACAATTTGTCCAAACAGATAATTATAAATAAAATGGAACATATTTTTCTTAATATTTATTGAAATATCAGCAATTTGAGACTTTAGATTTGATGTCACTAATATTTGAATTTTCCTTTTACTATCTGGGGTTTGTAATTGCTTATTATCTTTGAAGAAAAAATTTTCTGATACACCAAGGAAAAGATTAACTGCTCTTTTTTTAACAACCAATAATTATCAGAATCTGTAAAAACATGTTCAGTTGACCACTAAGAAATCATCCTCAGTGAATTTCTTTTCATAAACCAGTTTATCAATGTTATAACTTTGCTTCTGAACTCAGGAATAAGAAACTAATTTATCCCATAAACACTTCTCTGAGTGCCATTAATCAACCATATCTCAGCTGATTAACCAACCACACTTCTCCAGATGTCAATATACTTTTCTCTTCTGAAAGACTGCCAATTTCTGTTTTCTCAACTCCAATATTGCTAGTCTTTTGCTCAAGAAAAACTATGTCTAAATTTCCAAAAACTAAGTTTTTTTTTAAAATTTCAGATATAAAATGGACTTTGTTGAATGTTTTGAGTAGAATAGGATAGAATTCCAGGGAGCTCTCACATCAAATGTTCTCAAAAAGACTTTATGTCAAGCATAGTTTTTCTTTATAGCTGCTATCTGGCAAGATGTATTAACAATGACCTAAGTCTTTTGCACTGAGCACTAAACGTAAGTTGATTTTTTATATTTATAATATATAATAAGTGAGATTCTTTAGTATTTGTCCTTCTTCTTCTGACTCATGTCACTTTAACATGTTATCCACCAATCCCATCCAAGTCACAGCAAATTGCATGATTGCATCATTGCTTGCAGCTGTATAGTTTTCCATTGTGTATATTTCAGCTACAATCTCCTTCTTAAGGAAAATCTTGCTTCTACCTTAAGTTTCATTGCAATCCTATTGTACTTTTCTTTGATAAAACCAGACACAAAATAAAAATAAAAGAGTAACGCCACAAGTTAGTGGATTTCTGACATGACAAACTTAAACAGATTTTAAGACAAAAAATATCAAATATATAAAGTCCAAATTGCATTGGAAACTAAATTTGCAACTTCTAAAATTAACTCTCATCCTATCAATACATCTTTAGTCAGCTTTATCTGATATTCTAGGTGAACTATATTTTCCTTAGGCTCTTTTCCAAAAAAAGTACAACGTCACATTCTAAGACTACTATATCAGGAGATGGTGTAATGTCACGGAACCCTGATATATAACCAAGTGAAGAAATACCATTAAGGATTTTCCTCCAAATCTCACTCTGTGGTAATTAGTTCTGTGAGTTGCACATATGTGGAAAATACTTAAAAATAGGATAAATAAACTTTTTAAAAATAAACTTTTTAAAAAATTGTTGTTGAAGAGTGAGGGAAAAATATGAGGGTTTATGTAATAGAATTAAAAAGTGAATATGTATGGCAAATATATATATTCAAATTATAAACTAAACTAAATCTAAATAAGGAAACATAGTAGCATGTTAGAGTAGCTCTAAGTGTTAATCAGCATTGCACCTTACAATTTATAATTTTAGCCATTTACTATAAATTTACATGTAAATTTATATAAATCTATAATCACTAAACTTTCTATAATATTATTAAAAAACACATGTATATATAAATATACATGTGTTTATCTTAGTATGTCAGAAAAGTTACTAGTACTTGCCCCAAGTGTTTCTAAAAATCATTTTTATAGGCTCTCAGCAGTGCTAAGTCTAGAAAAAATTCTCTGGGAAGTAGGGTGCTAGGTTTTGGGAGGCCATATGGTGCTGGGTATCAAATTGGAGTTTCACATATCCAAGCTATATGCTCCAACATATCACTTGATCACTTATCACCTGACATCCCGTTATTCATCAATTCTCTTGAGAGGGCGCCAGTAACATTTTTTAGTTGACCCTATCACGCGCCAGTGTAGCCCAATGGCATCGGTTGCTTCAGGAATATAAGCTCCAACATATAAGCTCTTTAAAGATTCCTCATTATTTTTTCCCTTCAAAAAATGTCCTTGTTGACATAACATTCATCTGTATTAATATAACATGTAATAGATGAAAGGTGAACATTTAGCTCATAAGAGAAATTATTAAAAGACAAAAGTCTTTACACACACACTCTCTCTCAAAATCAGTGGAATTTTCTACCTAGCCCTTTTTCTTAAAGAGAGGTAAATCTTTGAAGAGTGTTACATAACTTTATCTCTGGGTGCCAAATCCCTACTCCCTCTAAAAAGACTTTCCCACCACTCCCTTTGTGCTAGGAACCAAGCCATATATTTTAGTCTCTTAGTATTAGAACATATATCCATAATGTTTTTAGGCAGTCAATTTTTAAAATATTTTATTATACCACTGTGAGATGTACAATCACAAAGATGTTGATAAGATGTTCATATTTGGGTTTAAGTCATACATTGTTCCAGCACCCATCCCCTCCACCAGTGACCATTTCCCACCACCAATGTCCCTGATTCCCTCTCCCCTTCAAACATAAATGACCTTTAAAATATTTAAATATCTTTATCAGTTACTTTGGCAATATGAAGCACAGAAAGACATTAAACAAATAAAGAATCTAAAACTGTATGTGAAGATTTTTTATTCCAGAAATAATATTAATATTTACTCCAGTATGTACAAATAGCCAATATGATGATGATAACAAGATGCTGTGACTGAGAACAGATCATTTAGTAATGTCTGGAATATATACTATTCTAACAAACTCGTTCTAGAATGTTTTCTTATCTGTCTATATTTTCATTAGCTCATATAGAAAAATAAAAACACTGCACATTTATTATGATAGAAGGATTGAATATATTTTAAAGTAGTTCTGTCAGATAATAATTCACTTATTATCAGCTTTAATAATTTGCTATTTTAATCTAGCCATTGCAGTAAAAGTATATGTAAATGATCATATAAATATTAGTGCCATAAACTATCCAAAACATTAATAGCTTAATTCAATAGTGACTTTTCTGTTGAATTTTTACCTTTTAAAATTTTAAGTATATTACTATTTTTCATATCCATTCATATTATGAAGTTTTTTAGTTTCATATTTAATCTGAATTATCTCCATTTAATTCTAGAAACATCAGAACAAAATCAAAATAAATAGAACAATGCCTGATGTATAAGAAGATAACTGAAATAGTTGACATTTGAGTAGTTAGCATTTCAAGGTATTTGTAATGTGACTGTCACCAACTCCACACATTTTCTCTCAAAAAAAGAGGTTAAAGTTTGCATTTATATTCCCTTTCTATATTTGGGAAATTCATATTGGTTTTAAAATGATCAAGAGGCTGAGTAAGTGTGTTGCATAATAGAGCCCCCGTTTAATCCAGGGTACTGCATGGTCCTTAAGCACTATCTGTAGCTGTAAGTATAGCCCCAGAACACTACTGACTGTAGCCCAAGACAAAGGTGGTGTGTGTGTGTGTGTGTGTGTGTGTGTGTGTGTGTGTGTACACACACATATATATATATGACAAACGAATGGTGGAATAGAAGCATAAAAGAAAAAGTGGAAACTGATTTAATGAAAAAAAATCAAAAGTTTTGCCAGATTTCCTTTGAATCAAAAAATGTAGCAACAAATAAAGAGGTCTAAGCGGGCCGGAGCGATAGCCCAGCGGGTAGGGTGTTTGTCTTGCGCGCGGCCGGCCCATGCCGGCCCGGGTTCGATCCCCGCATCTCATGTGGTCCTCTGAGCACCGCCAGGAGTGATTCCTGAGTGCAGAGCCAGGAGAAGCCCCTGAGCATTGCCGGGTGTGACTCAAAAGGCAAAAAAAAAAAAAAAAAAAAAAAAGAGGTCTAAGCATTTCCTAAAACACCGTCATAGATCATCCAAGTATGGTCACATGTAGAAATCATTCCACAACAAAGCCCGAGAGACTGCATTGCCATATGTGAAGCTTATGGTCTCCAATTTTTCCATAGCTCTTCATTGAATTCTTAGATGCTCACTACTAAGTTACAGAGAAATATGATAGAAGATAGAGCAGACTGTTATATTCTACTTAACCATGATAGGTCAAGATTTTTTCCCTCCCTCTTAAACTGATCCTTTCTTCCCATAGAAAAGAAGGTCATCATGTCATGAATTTACTTCATGTCTCAGCTTTTGGGAGGAGAAAATGGAAGTACAGCCAAAACTAGATTATAGTCAAAATCACTATTGACGTTTCTTTGAATCTTTCCTGAGTGACTGTTGAGCATAAATATATGACCAGAGTCAGAGAGATATTACAAATAAAGCATTTGCCTTGCATGTGGTTGACTCACTTTGATCCCTAGCATTACGTATTATCCCTGGAGTACAATCAGGAGTGAATCCTGAGCTTAAAACCATAAGTAAGCCCTGAGCAGAGTCACGTGTGACCCAGATAACAAAATAGAAACCCAAATCAACAATTTTTTAAAATTTACGTAACTTCAAGATGTGTACATAACAGCATAGTCATTTAATTTTAGATCAGATGAAAGTTGTTAACAAAATGATACCTTGTAAAGATCTATTAAATCCGGAGACAGCTTTGAATTTGAAAGAAACATATTAAAGGAATAATTAATTTGATTATAAATGTATTCATGTTCAAACACTAGGGGGTTCATAGAAAAATTACCAAGTCAAGGCCTACTCCACTATGTTCCATAGGAGATCATCAGTTAACATCTGAGGAATCAGACTTGTGACATCAAAATCTACTTTTGCATGTAGACCTTGTGATCTCGTCCTCTCCGTTTCCTCTGTCATCAGTATTATAGCCCTACCTTTCTCTTTTATTATTTGTGAAGAAAAGTTCACAGCAAAATGGCTCTCCATCTTTGTCATTTGAGTGTACACTCATCTTCATTACTTTCAATTCCTTGAAAAGAAAATTATTAAAGCCACCTGAGCCTGAATTTTTGATGGATAGTTTTTCCTAGAATTTTAGGAATTTGTCAACTCAGAAAAGGCCTCAATCTAGCAATCCAGTCGATCTGTCCTCGTACAGCCATTTATTCTGTGCTACCTCCTAATCATTCCTCAGATGTCAATACATTTTAAATCTGAAACTTTTTTAACATATAATTCAGATTTTTCAAGGATGTTCATTGTGCATCTGTTTCACTATTATGCATGTGTTTGTTTTTTGTGTGACTCCCCAAGATAGAAAGAATCAATTTAACAGACATCTAAAGTTAACTGAGTTTAAACATTTCTTAGTAATACTTAATAATCATTAAGTTCTATTGACCTTGTTGGTGTTTTATTTTATTTATGACACATTCCTATCTTATAACTTTATGAGTATATAATTAGGTAGAAAAAAATGCAAATGTAATATACAATTAATCTACAATTAAAATAATGTTTTAATATAAAAGACAGGGCTGTAATAATAGTACATTTGTCTTGCAAGCAGTCAAACTCTGGTTTGATTCTCTGCATACCATGTGGTACCCCAAGCACTGCCAGGAGTGATCCCTGAGCATAGAGTCAGGATCAAATAAATAAATACTCACAAATGAAATTAATGTGTCTTATTTAATATAAGTTTTTAGGGTAAGCCGCAGAATCTCTCACTAGCTTTATAGCCAAAGATAATTGATATTATACTTTTAAAGTAATAGAAAAAATTTTAGAATTGCAGATTGTTAAATAGAGGTAAAAAATGTATGTATCAAAAAACAAAGGAAAGATTGATGGGACAGGAAAACTTAGAAACAAGAGCTATGGAAAGAGGAAGTGGGGTGAAAAAACAGCAAGAATTATAGTAGGGAAAGAGATCATGGAGAATTACAAAAACACAAAAGCAAAATAATATTAGAGTAAGCAGAGTATTATATTATATACAGGTAGTCTGGCATTTTCAATACTCTGTATGAATAAGCTCCCAACATTCAGGAATGAATGAGTGAAACACTACACCAAAAGGAGATACCAAGCCCACAGATCAACTCACTAAAACTTAATAGCTTGATGATATCAACTTTTGTTGAGGATGTGCTGCTATCTAGGTTGAAATGCACACCATCCATTTAGATATCTGTGCCCTTGTATGGAGGCATTCTAAGCACAGGCAAGAATTCATTGTGTTTTCTATAACACAAATATGCATTTGTGCATCAAAAGATGCATATAAAATGTTCCCAGTAGAGTTGTTCACAATAGGCAAAATTGAAAAAAAAAATCCTCCAGTTGAAAACATTAATATGGGTAAATGATAGCACAGTATGAGCAAAACATGATTCTATGCAGTTAGAGGGAAGCCTAAAATAATTAGGGGTGGGCTTGGGGGAAATCCCACCTAGTGATGCTCAAGTATCACCTAACCCTGCAGTAAGGGATCACTTTTAGTGGAGCAAGAAGGTTCATATGTGGGACCAGGGATCGAACCTAGGCCAGTCACATGCAAGGCAAGACCTTACCCTCTATTATTGCCCCAACAACCAAAACAAAAACTTTATTTACTGTGTATTGTTTACTTTTAAACAGTATTATTGCATAAAATAGCAGGATAGCATTCTATAAAGACTATGTAGTCTAAATAAAACTGACACAAGTCCAATTAAAGAAAAACTGTTTAACTATGTTAGACTTTCATAACAAGACAAAACTAATCTAAGGTTTTAGAAATCCAGATACTGAAAACCTTTGGAGAAAGAGTGGTTAAAGTTTAGGAGAGATCATTAATGGAATTTGAGGTTTCTTAATATTCTATTTCTTGGTCTGGGATGAAGTCACATAAATATACTTATTTTTCACACATATTTTTTTTCTGTGTGATATTTCCACAAAGTATTATGTATAGCAAAATAGAAAACACATATGCACACATCAGTGAGTATCATGAGAGGAGTTACAGTCTATTTAGCTACCTACTAAATAGCATGTGAGAATGTGAAGACTGCCTCATCCAAAAAGCAATTCAAGAATTCAGCTCTGAAATTACCCAGAGATAACATCAGGTTCCTTTGTTGGAAAGGGCAGAGTTCTATAAGGTGTCCTTCACCTCCGATGGCAGAAGCAAACCTGGGCCTTCACCTGCACTTCTCACATACCTGACTAAAATCTAGAGTTTCTGCAGGAGAGAGAATACAGTGGGTTAGATAATGACCCGCACACAACTGGCTGACCAAGGTTCAATCCCCAGCACAATAGACAGTCCTCAAAGTTTCCCCAGGACTAAGAAGTGAGTGTCACCACACATGAAAAATAAATTAGAAATTCAAATTTTGACTTCATGAATCAATCACAAGTCCAGATCTAGAGATCAACTAGTAATATACACCACTTTTTCCAGGATATCTTAGCTTCAGTTAATTTATTAGAAAAGTTTGGGCCTCCTAGGATGAACCCAGAGCTATGGCAGAGCCTGGCAAGCTACCCGTGGTGTATTCAATGTGCCAAAAACAGGAACAATAATGGACCTCACTTCCAACGAATGGAGATGTTACTGGAGCCCATTAGAACACATCAATGAACAGCGGGAACACAAGTAACAAGTGACAAGTGACTCTCAAAATTCAGGAAAAACAATTTAATCACTAACTCACATATTTACTACAAAGGACGTAAGTCAGGAATCAACAGATATAAAGTATAAGTAGGATCAAATATAGGAAAAGGCAGGAAGCTTCCTATCCTACTAAGGCATGCATTGTCCCCAAATATCCCCATGTCCACTAAAACAGAAAGTCTCTGAAGCCCTCCTTGTGGGCTTCATTTAGGAGAATTCATTTACCCAGGCAACACTACTAAATTAGGTATGCTAGCAACAGGATTATATCTCTAATACGCCCCTCTCTAAGCGAATCCTGACAAGGACTGAAAACTCTTGACCACGTTAAGATAACAAGAGATGACTTCAACAGTCTCAACACAGGAAATCTCAATACTTTGAGGGATTAGGAGGCAGAAACTGTGGATGAAGACCAACTATTTATAAAACTTTGATTTGGATCTCCTAGCTTATCAAAACCAATTTTTTTTATAAGTTAAAATGGGTCATATGCAATTAATAACTTATTATGTGCATACACATAATTAAATAATGAGGAAATCTAAGAGTGCAGAAATTCAAGGAGAAATTGCCTGATTAGGGAGCAGTTAAAAACAATAATGAATAGGAAAACTTAAAACAAAAGGGCTTTTAAAAAAGGAAAAGCTAAAGAGGTTTTATGATGAAATGTTGGACATACCAGAAGTAGGTTTTTATTAAAATTCTCATACCCATAACAAAAGTTAAATTTAAGAAGTTACATAAATCGGAGCTGAAAAGCCAGTACAGTGGGGTCAAAATTGCTTTGCATACATCTGTGTGAGGTTGTATCCCTAGTTTCCTATGTGCTGCCCCAGTCCTACCAGGAGTGCTCCCTAAAAAGGAAAGTCAGGAGCAAATCCTGATTACCACCAAATGTGGCTCAAAAAAAAAATATATATATATATACATATATATAAAATATACATGTATGTATATATATAAAATATTAAAAACCAAAAAATGATATAATTTTAGATTAAACCATATCTCATTATATAATATAGATTTAAAAATGAATGAAAATCTTTTTACTAATTCAATAAATATTCACAAAGTCTCTCAGGAAATTCAAAGAAAATATGAAGAATGTAAAAATCAAATTATTTAAAATATAATAAATTTAAGGTATGAATAATTTGTTGTTACGGATAAAGAAATTAACAGATCCCATTCTGGATCAGAAGTAAAACTGGTGATTTGGTAGAGAGACATTGAGACGGGTAATGTCATTGTGTTGAAATATTGTATGCCAGAAACTCACAAACTTTGTAAATCGTGCTGACTTAATTTTTTTAAAAGACAAGAAGTTAGTCTGCTACATTTAAAATCACTGAAAATGAGCAATCATCCAGAGACACAGATGCACCGGGAAGTGCTGCCATCCAGCTCTCCCCTAGCTCAACTGACCATGAGGCTCCCAGGAGAAAAGATAGGTTTTGGGTGTTTGCCCATCACCTCTGTGGGACATCAGAAGCAGCCAGATGAGACCCCCTCACTATAATAGCAGCCATTTTCATTTCTGAAACAATAACACATCAGAACCCACCCAGGAGAGATACTGATCTCAGACCAGATTAACAGAGCAACTGAGTTTAAGCCCAGGTAGGTGGCTCTCAGAGGTGGAAGCCACCAGGCATTTATGAGATTGAGCTGGGGTCCCCCTTTCCCTCTCTGACTTTTCTCGGAGGCCCAGTGGCCCCAACCACGAACTGCCCCAGGGAGACTGGCCATATCATGCAGAGACTCAGACATTCCGGGAAGAGCTGTCATCTGGCTCTCCCTGAGTCACACGGCCATTTGTGGCTGCACGGTACATCAAACTAGTAGAACCAATAATGTCCTAGAATATACTACAATACACAATGTGTAAGAAAGATAAGCGAGAAGGAAAGTGAGAGAGAGAGAGAGAGAGAGAGAGAGGAGATACAGAACTTACTTGCCATGGAGGCAGATGAGGAAAATGAGAGGAAGGTGAGGACATTTGTGATGGAAAACGTGCATGGGTGGAGGGATGGAACACTGTAGAACCAAAACTCAAACATGAACATCTTGTAATTGTATATCTAAAGGTGGTATAATAAAATATCTAAAAGATAAGTGCTCGAGATGAGAGCCTTCTACTGAGAGTATACCACCTATATGGCAGAGCCTGGCGAGCTATCTGTGTTTTATTTGATATGCCAAAAACTACCAACAATTATGGACCTCAATTCCATGACCTGAAGAATGGTTTGAGGCTCTTCCTGTCCCTGGAGCAAGCAGATGCCTTTGGGCTACAGCAGGACGTATGGAGATGTTACTGGTGCCCACTCAAGCAAATCGATGAACAACTGGAAGACAGTGATACAGTGATTGAAAATGAATTCTCATAGACAAAGTAGGCTAGGTAAATGATTGAATAAATAATCTAACCTCACTGCGAATACTCTGCCAGCTAGATTATCATACACACTTGGCAGAATCATAGAGAGCTTCATGCACAGGTAACAGGATAGGGAACCCATACCTCAAAACCAGTTTTGTGAGAAATATTAACAGGGTCTCTCTCAAGGATGGATAAACTTTCCAACATGTGGCATTAAGTATGGCACTCACTAATTGGATACATGTTTGAACTTTACTTTAGATTAAGTTACAACATAGCAATCAAAGGGAAACAGGTCCAGGAAGACTGGTGAATGGTTGGAAGCTTTCCACAAGTGTGGTGGTAGGGGTGTTAGGGGTGGGAGATGAAGGATGGTTAGGAAATCCCTGGATAGGAAAGGGATCAGTATGACAATAATAGTTGGAAATGATCTCTCTGGACAAGAACATAATGTTCTGGTAACACGGTAACCTTTTATATCTATACTACAAACTACAATGTCCCAAAGGAGGGAGGTAGTGATGGAGGGGAGAGAGACAGATAGACAGACAGAAAGAGACAGAGATACAGACACACAGAGAAAAAACAGAGACAGCGACAGAGAGAAAGAGAGACATAGAAGTGCTTGCCATAGAGGGGGAGGCAGGGAACATTGGTGGTGGGAAACGCACGTGGTGAAAGGACAGGTATTGGAAAATTGTATGACTGAAGCCCCATTGTAAACAGCTTTGTAACTGTGACTCAAATAAAAAAATAAAAACATCACTTTATCACTGTATCACTGTCTTCCTGTTCATCATTGATTGGCTTGAGCGGGCACCAGTAACATCTCCATATGTCATGTCTCATGCTAGTAGAGCCCAAAGGGCATCTGCTTGCTCCAGGAACATAAAGAGCCTCAAACCATTCCATCAGGTCATGGGAATGAGGTCTAAAATTGTTACTGGTATCTGGCATATCCAATACGACACAGCTAGCTTGCCAGGCTGTGCCGTGCAGGTAGCATACTCTTGTAGTCATCTCTAAATCCAGCATTTATTGAAGAACTGTGAGGCTGCAAGCTGCTGTGCGAGCCGGGCTATGATAGGCTGGTCTGCTGGGTGGAGTTCTGACGAGGGGGAAGTCTGGATGTGGAAAATGGAGGCCCTCATGGAGTGGGGGGTGTCTGGCTTGTTGTAAGGCTCTGCTGGGTGGCTGGCCAGGGCTAGAACCTGCCATCCCTCCCAGGCACCTCATGAACGGCTGGGCACAGCGAGAGCAAGTAGCAGCTCTTCCCTATGTCTGTAAGTCATAAAAATAAGAATATATAGTAATCAATCATCAAATCAAATTGAATTTTATTTTTTAATAATTTTATTTAAGATTCCTCACATTTTGTAAATGTGTTATGGGCATGCCAAGGGTGTGTGCCACGTCATAGAAGGGAACCTGGGTACATTGGCAGAGGAAAGAGGCTACAGGTAGTGGGACAGGTGTTGGATTGGTAGGATTGGTGTCCTAACACTGTATGCTTACAGCAACTCTATTATCCAAATTTCGTAATTCAAAATGTCTAAATAAATATTTTAAATAAGATAATGTCAAAGGAAAAACCTTTGAGTGTTTCAAAGAAGTCACTGATCAAGAATTGTTACACAGGCACTTAAATTCCTTTCCTTCACACTATGTATGGCACAGGCAAATGTGTCCAAGGATCAAGAAGCTGCCTGCCCAGAAAAGCTGGGGAATGCATTGTGTTAGGATGTCGGCTTGACCTTTCTGTAACCTTTATCCTCCTTTCATTCTAATCTCATTCAACCACTACACAAAGCCATTAGAAAGAAGAAAAAATCACAGCAAGGGGTTCCAACTTAGTGCGTCACCACTTACTTGAGAGTTTGAATTTTTTAATATGACAGTAATTACGGCAGACTTGGGAGTTATTAAAATAAATAAGTCATGCTCCCTCTCCTTGAAAACCCTATGACCTCCTGGGTTTAGAAACTAAGAGATGACTTCAAATTGTCTAAAGATATAATACAAGCAAGATATACTAAGGAACAGATTTTAGAACTAGAAAAATGAGAGGTGTCTGGGCCAGACCATAAATTCAAAACAAAACAACTTCTGTCTGCATAAAATGATTCTCAGTATTATCATATAATAAGTTCCTTCCCTGGATTCTTCTTTTGGGGGCAGTTGGTTCAGAAGGTGGTGCCTGCAGTTACCTTTGCTTACTATGCGGAATAAAGTTTGAACCAGGTCGTTAACAGCAAACTTTTTTTATTTATTTATTTATTTTGCATGGCTCATTCATACACAGCCTAGTTCTCAGGGGACTTACACTCAGAGCTGCTGGTAGTTGTGAAGACTGATTTTTGTCTAAACTGCTTTCCCTTCTGGACTTAAAAGAGGTTGCCTACAACCACTGCAAGCAACTAACCAATAGAGCTTAGTTTCCTGAAAATGTGAAAACATACTGTATTAGACTAATATAACCTTCTACAGGTCAGCTTCTACATCAGCGTGATGAACTACAAATTAAACACTCAGTATTTCAAGAAACATAGTCTCCATCCTATTAAAGGAAGCTAACAAAACTCAAACTGATAGAAATGAAGTTAAAGACACATAAAAATAGTTCCCCTCAGTTACAAAATACTAATATAGTTAATAAATGAACCAAATGCTTGAGTGTTGAATGTTACTAGGCTTGAATTAAATTTAAGTTATTCCTTTAATTTTGGTTAAATTAAATGCAAATCAAGATTAAACGACATTCCCCAAATTCTCACTTATATCCATAGCAAAGGCATATACTACTTAACAGAAACAATTACTTTGACAGATAGCACAAAATTGTTTTCCTAAAATATCATATGCTAATGAAACCTTACTATTTTTCTCACTATATCACTGTCTTCCTGTTCATCATGGATTTGCTCGAACGGGCCCCAGTAACATCTCCATATGTCCTGTCTCATGATAGTAGAGCCCAAGGGCATCTGCTTGCTTCCAGGAACATAAAGAGCCTCAATCCACTCCAGAATGAGGTCAATAATTGTTACTGGTATTTGGCATATCAAATACAACACTAGTAGCTTGCCAGGCTCTGCCGTGCAGGTAGCATACTCTTGTAGTCATCTCTAAATCCAGCATTTATTGAAGAACTGCGAGGCTGCAAGTTGCTGTGCGAGCCGGGCTGTGATAGGCTGGTCTGCTGGGTGGAGTTCTGACGAGAGAGAAGTCTGGATGTGGAAAATGGAGGCCTTCATGGAGTGGGGGGTCGTCTGGCTTGTTGCAAGGCTCTGCTGGGGTGACAGGCCAGGGCTGGAACCCGCCATCCCTCCTGAGCGCCTCGTGAGTGGCCAGGCACAGGGAGAGCAAGTTGCAGCTCTGCCCCATGTCTGTGAGTCTCTCACTGTTTTTCATTAGTGATAAATTCAGACATCATTGAAAATTTACGTCAATATTGCTTAATTTATAGTAGCTCATTTGTTTTTCCCCTAAGCTTAAATTTATAAGTGATAGAGTAAGATTAGCTCAATATGTGAACTATAACTGAATGTATCACCAAAGAGTTACATTGTATTTTTTGGATTTTAACTGAATAGATTATCTTAAATTTAAGTATTTTTACTAAATTCTATATGTAATGACTTCATCTAATACTCACATAAAAGAAATAAAAGGTGTCTTATCTAATAAATAATAGGTTTATCATCAAAACTACCGGTTAAGATGACTATTAATAAGAGGCCAATACTTATTTTTTCCCAGGCTTTCAGAAAAAATGGAAGAGAGAAATCATGTTATATATTTGGAGAATTTAAAACTAATAATATTTTGATAGTTAAAACTATATTGATGCCAGGGATCAAACCCAGGTCAGCCCTGTGCAAGCCAAACACCCTCACTGCTGTACTATGGCTCCAGCCCCACTAATTATTATATAAGTGGCATAATCCTATAGCAATGACAGAACATCTCACATGAAAATCCAACAATAAGTAAACTTCTATGAAGATTCTAAGAGAGTATCAATAATGAAAAAAATTAGAATATTCTTTTTGGTACAACTAAAATTGTACCAAAAAGTACAATTGTGAGTCTCTAGGTCCGGGAGGGTTGGCGGTTCTAGCCCTGGCCCGCCACCCCAGCAGAGCCTAACAAGAAGCCAGAGGAACCTCCACACCCTGAGGGCCACCATTTTCCACATCCAAACTCCCTCTCCTCAGAGCTCCACCCAGCAGAAGAGCTGATCACAGCACAGCTCGCATGGCCACTTACCACACGGTTCATCAATAAATGCTCAAGTTTTGAGGTGACTACAAGAGTATTCCACCCACACGGCAGAGCCTGGCAAGCTACCGGTGTTGTATTTGATATGCCAAATACCAGTAACAATTATAGACCTTATTCCCATGACTTGATCGAATGGTTTGAGGCTCTTTATGTTCCTCTAGCAGGCAAATGTCCTTGAGCTATCTCACATGAGACAGGACGTATTGAGATGTTACTGGTGCCCGCTCAATCAAATCGATGATCTACGGAAGACAGTGATACAGTGATACAACTAAAATTATTCTCCACAAAAGGAATGAAACTCAGCATTAATAAAAGAAGCCAAAATTAAAGAAATTAAAAGAATCCAAAGAACTATACACCAAAGAAACAGCTCAAGGTTGTTTTATTTTGTTATAGTGGCAGATGTCAAATGAATGCTCTCCTTTAGGCAACATAAATTATTGTTGAATTCCATCCCTGACCCAAGCATAGGTATCTATCTTCTTCAGTTTTGGAGCCACACTTAGTGGCACACATAGGCCTCTCTGTGCAGGAACCTCTCTTGGCAGTACATAAGATACCATGAAGTTTCAAGTATCAAACTCAGACTTCCTGAATTGAATGCCTGTTTTTCCCCATTCATTGAGCCCTCTGGAACCAAATTCAGGTGTTCTTACCTTCAAAGAGATTGATATGCTCAGAGCTATAGTATAAGGATTAAGGCACTAGCCCTGCAAGTGACCAACCCTAGTTTAATCCCTGTGACTACATGACGTTCCAAACACTTCCATGAATGGTCTGTAAATTCTTGAGCACCATCAAGCTGACCCAGAAAATTCCCAGTACTGAAGAGTCCAAAGAATACTATATACTAGGACCCCGGGATGAACCACTGGCCAGACGGCTGAGTTTCCCCTCAAGCCCTCCTAAGCACTGCTTTGAAAAACACACAAAAATATCAAGTTCTAAATAACAAAAATGAGGGCCAGAGAGATAGCATGATAGTTAAATCTCTTGGCTTGCTTGCGATTGATTCTAATTTGTTCTTGGGCATCACATATGGTCTCAGAGCTGCACCCAAAGTGAGTTCTAAAGTTACGGTAAGGACTAAGGTTTTGATACCCCCAGATTTGGCACCCACACCCAATTAATAACAACAATAATAATATTAAGTCATAATAATAACACAAATAATCATTAAATCACCTTCAGGATTGTTTTTTTTCGATTTAATTTTATTTTATTATCCCCCCCAAATATTATTACACCACTTCAGACATACAATTGAAAGATGCTCATGTAGAGTTTTGGTTCCACAGTGTTCCAACACCCATCCCTCCACCCAAATCCATCTCCCATCACCAATGTATCCACCTCCCTCCCCCTCCCACACCCCAACCACTTGGCTGGTTCTGCATGTCATCCATCTCTTCTCTATCTCTCCCTCCCGCTCAAACCCCTCCCGCTCCTCACGGAATGCAGTGCATTAAAAGACATCACCGCTTTCCACTATTTTAATGGATTGCACTGCCGCTGGGCCGTGCAACCTGGGCTCGAACTGGTTTTGCTCTGCTATTCTGGTTGTGAGGCAGTTTCCCAGCATCCGGACAGCGAAAATGGTGGCCAGTGTGATGGGCGAGTCTCATCCACCTGCTTCCGGGACCCCCAGAGGTGACGGGCCCACTCCCAAAACCCGTCTGCCCTCCTGAGGGTCCCATATTCAGCTGGGCCCGGGCGAGCTGGAGTTCCAGCCGCCCCAGCCGCTTCTGAGCCTCTTCATGTCATGGCTGATGGCCGCAGGGCAGCTCCTGGGGGGGCCACCAGGCTCGACAAAATGGAGAGGGGACTGGCCTAACCCTGACTCCATCTGATGAACTCCCAGCGACCCCGCTCTAGGAGCCGCCCACCATCCTTCAGGATTGTTTTGAGTAGTGTATAAAATTAGCTTTGTTCATCCTAAGTAAACTCTCTTGAAACAACCTAGAAAAAGGCTTCAGGAATGTACTTTAATAATGTATTCTGCATCTGACTTGAAGATGCACGATTTACCTCCAAATTACCATGAATATTCTACCCACCCCTCTGAGAGAGCCCCACAAGGTAATGAGAGTATAGTGCCCGCACGGCAGAGCCTGGCAAGCTGTCAGATGCATGTTCAATATGCCAAAAACAGTAACAAAAATGATTATTTTCCTGACCCCAAAAAGAGTCCTTAATATGGCAGCAGTAAAAAAGGTGAACAAGCAGTGCCTGATAAAATTTCACGGCCAACCTAGGCTGCCAAAACAAAGAAGGACTAAAATGACTGTCTGTACTTTCAATGCACGTACGCTGGCATCAGAAGCATATATTGAGGATCTGATGCTGCAAGTGCAAAAGATCAAGCACGACATCATTGGTCTGACTGAGATGAGGAGGCGCCAGTTGCATCATGCTGTATTTGAAACCAGAGAAGAATTGTTCCTTGGAACATGTGACGAAAGAGGCGTCGGTGGTGTTGGTGTCCCTTGTCAACACGAACATGGCCATCAACATTGATTCATTTGAATGCCTAACAAACCGGATAGGACGATTAGACTTAAAGAGATGTGGAACAAGCCAGCAATTTCTATATTCATTGTATGCACACCAACATCCACATACAAGGAAGATGAAATTGAGAAATTCTACATAGAACTGGAGGAGTACTATAAAAAAGATCATACCTTCTACAAGATCATAGTCGGTGATTTTAATGCCAAGATAGGACCAAGAAGATCAGCTGAAGAACTCCACATCAGGACCCATGGCCTAGAATGGAACGAACAGGGTGAGAGTTGAGTTCATCATATCCACCAAGATCATTCATGTTCCAGAAGGTTGAAGCGAAACATTAGACATGGGAATCTCCTGGTGGACAGTTCCACAATGAAATTGACCACATCATCTTCAATCGATGGTTTTGTCTGACTTATGTTGCTGTCGTCCCCAAATTCCAAACATGATCGGGCCACCGTCTCCTTCGTGCAAAATTCTACTTCACGCAACAGGGAGAAAAGTCTTCAAAGTTTAAGAAGAAAAACTCCCCGGAACGACAACCATTTGGGAACTTTTTCAGCACCATTGCAGCAATATGGGAAGATACCATCACTGACTACATCAATGAAGAATACAACCGACTGGTTCAGCAACTCCATGATTGTGCAAAGAAAGCTGAGAGAGAGAGAAAAAGACAAAAAAAGGATGCCTGTCTTCAAAAACTCTGGAGCTCATTCACCAATGTGGCAAGGCGAGAGCCTAAGGAAACCAAAACTAACGACCAAGCTTGCAAAGTGGTGCAGAGGAGTGATAAAAGAAGACCTCAAAAACAGAAGAACAGAAATACTGGAAGATGCAGCAGAAGCCGGGAAAAGCATTTGCACTGCCCGCCTGTCCTTTGCCAACTATAAGACCAAGATGACTGCCCTCCAATGCCCCGATGGATCTACCACATCTTCCAGAAAGGTAATGGAGAAGATTATCCATGACTTCTACTCAGATCTCTTTGATAGACATATCCACCTGCCCACTTACCAAATTCCACAGGATGGATATGCCATTCCCAACGATCTCCCTTCTGAAATCCAACATGCCATTTCGTCCATAAAGAAGGGAACAACACCAGGCCCAGACAAAGTCAGTCCTGAACACCTGAAGAATCTGCTGTTGGTACTCATCAATACACTAGCTCGGCTCTCGCATGCTACCTGTCTGAATGCAAGGTGCCCTCCCAATGGAAAACCACAGGACAGTTCTACTGTTCAAGAAGGGAGACATTCACGACATCAGCAACTATTGCCCTATCTGCCTTTTGTCCATCATCTACAAGCTGTTTACATGAGTCATCCTGAACAGGATTGGCAGAACACTAGATGAAGGACAACCATGTGAGTAAGCTGGCTTCCGGAAAGGATTCAGCACAATCGACCATATCCACACAGTAACCAAGCTCATTGAGGTTTTAGGGAGTACAAGATACCGCTCTGTCTCCTATTCATTGATTTAAAGAAAGTCTTTGATTCTGTGGGGTCTGAAGCAGTCATCAAAGCCCTAGCCAAACAGGGTGTTCAAACCCAATACATCAAGATCCTTCGTGAGCTCTATTACGCAGTCACCACCAGGATCTCACCATTCTATAAGGAAGTGATCATTGATGTCAAAAGAGGGGTTCGACAGTGTGACACCATTTCACCAAAACTCTTCAGCGCCACCCTTGAAAACATCATGTGACAATTAGGATGGGAAGGAATGGGAGTGAAGATAGATGGTCTGCAACTACACCACCTCGGCTTCGCTGATGACATCATTCTAATAACACCAAACATTAGCCATGCAGCACAAATGCTGGCTGACTTTGACCGAGAATGTGGAAAGATAGGTCTGCAGCTGAATCTAAAGAACACTATGTTTATGAAAAATGAACTAGTTCTAGAGGCCCCATTCACACTCTAATGGAACAGACATCTCTGAATGCAGCAGTTATGTGTTCCTAGGTCGAAAAGTCAACATGATGAACGACCTAAAACCTGAGCTGTGCAGGAGGAAGAGAGCGGCATTGAATGCTTTCAAAGGCATCAAAGAAATAGCTAAAAGGACAAAGAACCTCCGGCTCCGGGCACATCTCTTTGACTCCACCATTCTCCCTGCTTTAACATACGCCTCAGAGACCTGGGCCCTACGAAAGCAGGATGAGAATGCTATTCGGGTCTCCCAGAGAGGCATCGAAAGAGCTATGCTTGGATTATCGTGCCTCACTCAAGTGAGAAAAAGAAATCCCGAGTTCCGACTTCCATCTATTCCAGAATCAGGGATTATGTCTCGTTTGCCAAGGCATCGAAAATCAGATGGACTGGACATGTAATGCGATTTGGAGACAATCGCTGGACTAGATCCGTTACTGACTGGATCCCACGAGATGGGATGTCAAAAGATCACGTGGCCGCCCATCTACAAGATGGTCAGACTTCCTTGTCAAGACCCTGAAGGAATGGTTTGAGGCTCTTCATATTCCTGAATCAACCAGATGCCAAGGGCTACATTGGCACGTGATAGGGTCCAATGGAAATGTTACTGGTGCCTGCTCAATCAAATCAATGAATGAGGGGATTCAAGTGATCAAGTGAAGTGACTGTATTCTGCAAGCAGAGGAATTCTGTGGGCCTGAGCCTGGTAAGTGCATACATTGCAGGTGGTTGACCATGGGTCAATCCTGGCACCTCATATGGTCACTAGGACACTACCCGGAGTGGTTCCTCAGTGCAGAGCCAGGAATAAATCAAGCATCACTTGGTATGGCACAAAACCAACCAACCAACAAACAAAAAGATTAAGAAAAGGAATTTTAAGTTTTAAAAGTTTTAGACTCATTTCACTTATACTCAATGTCAATTACAACATTTGACTGTCAATTTCTCTACTCTTAAAGCTCTCCATCAATGTTTTAAAATGTTTTATAATTTATATTTCAAGCCCTTTAGTATATAAATGCAATAGTCTTCTAAATACTGGCTTTAAAAAAGAGATGTGTCTTTGCTAATTCAAGTCACTGCATTTGAAGTTGACCTTTTAGTAAATTTGGATTTTTTATTGAATTATTTTATGAAGGTTACACTTGTAATTAGTAACAGCTGTGAATTTCCATTTTGTAAAAGTGATGGGGGATAAGTTATCAAATTAATCACATTTGGACAAATCTCAAGTTTTTAAAAGAGGAGAGATTTGAATCCATTTTCTGGCAAATTTTGAACATGCTCAGAAAAACGGTGCTAATGTACTAGCTAACCTTGTTCTAAAGGCAAAATATGAATTATCTTATCTCCCAAGCCCATGTTAATTATGCCATTCACCTCTTTACCTCCTGTGGAGATTCCTCATTCTCTGGAAGGATTCTAAACATTTATTTTAGCACCGCTCCATGTCTTCGATGTGTACTCACTGCTGCAAGGAAAACTCTAACTAGATCACCTATTGTCTGCAGAGAGCTGGGATTTCAGAGGAGTACAGGAAATCATCTCACCATTAGGCAATCAGCAATTTTGAAAATGGAAAGCAGAGAAGATTTACTACACCTGGTGAGCCTCTAATTACAATGGTCTATATTCATCATTTACACACATTTGTCATTTTAATTAATTACTCAGGGTGTACTCCAATCCCTTTGCTGTATTCTAAGGTTCTCTCATTGATTTTAAAAGGTATTACTTTTTATATACAGCAGTAGATTTTTTTAAATCAGTGGTTGCAAATAATAAAGGGCCACTCTATATAGCTCGGTCTATGTGAAGTCTGGATTCCTGCAACATAACATCATTTTGCTGTTCTCTTCCCTCTGACTAGGAATACAAATAGTCTACTTTGAATATTTCATAAAAATGTTTTACAAATTCTGTCTCTGTCTTTGAAGTCCTATGTTTAACATCATTAAAAATAAGCATAGGCATTAATTCATAATATATTTGGTTAATAATTGCTTTAGATAAATATTAAAGGCCAATTTGGTAGGTAAGATGTTTGTCCCAGGGGCAAATTCAATCTTTCAAATGCCAAGATGAATGCTTAAATACAATATAAACAACCTCAATTATTTATTAATGACTTTCATTTTTATAAATTTTGTTATAAAATGTGTTCTTGCTTTTGAAAGTTTTCAAAAGCCATAAAAGAGACTTTCTGTGGAGGAGATGTCACAAAGGCCCAGAGCACAGGTAGGCATGAATGAACCCTAGGGCCAATCCCAGAGACCTGGATCCTCCCTACATATGGAGATAGCGCTGGCAGGACCCCTACACACGAAGCAAAACAAAGATCCCAAACCTGTCCTGGAGAAGCCATTCACAATAAAAAAGCAGAAATACTTCCGTTGGGAATTACAAAGAATTGTGGAGAAAAGCAATCTTTGCAGCCTGAGTTAACTAGATGCGTAGCTACACTAAAATTTAACTGATTTAAGCAGACTAAATGTGTGTTATCTTACACAAGTACTTCCTGAATGATACAGGCAATGAAGCAAGACAGTTTATTGCCATGGATGATTTCGAGTAACATTTGTGCTTTGGTGTTTACTTAAACTTACTCCAATACCTTTGTCTCAACACTATTCATGCAGAAACCAACCTAAATATCAAAGTAAGCTTGTGGCTTAATATGGTTTTCACCTTTGTGTCATAGAAAACTGTGGCAGGGAGCAACAGTGTCTTTTCCAAAATTCACACAGTCACGGGACAGATGACTTTGAAGTCACATTCCAGAACCCGCAACAGTTCACACGACAGAAAGCTCAATTACTAATTAAGGAAGAAAAAAGAAAAAAATATTCCAATATTTCAGGGAAGCAAGACACAATTTGAGTCTGGCTGGGATCAAACTGAAGACAGATGATATTTAAAAACCTCATTTGGGTGCCAAAACAATAGTACAATAGGGAGGGCACTTGCCTCGCACACAGCTGGTCCTGGCACGTTAAATGCTGTCCCAACACTGCCAGGAGTATTCCCTGAGAGCAGAGGCTAGAGTTGGCTCGGAGCACCACCTGGGGGTAGCACAGCCCACTTCCCACTCTCCCAGCCCCCAACTCATTTGGGTTACACATTCTTGAATCTGGATTCAGAAATTTGGGATTCAAGGGGGGCAAAATTTAACTTTAGATAAATATTTTTGTACAGGCAAATGGCTTATTGAGAGGGATAAAAACTTTTAAGATAAAATCTTTATCCAGTTGTAGTAAATATTTATTATAGAAAACATTAAACTCACATATGGATGGAAAAAGGAATATCCTATTATATTTTGTATACTGAAATCTTTTTTTAATCTAAAGAAATGTTCAATAAATACATTCACAAAGAAAATTTCACAGCCATAGAAGCATTTCAGTCTTATAGTGTGTGTCTGTGTAGACAGATTCAACTATATTCATATATCAGTACATTTCTATATACATTATTTTTGCAATTCAAAAAGTAGTCTCAGCCGTGGGAGGCCATAGGACTTCAGGAATTGTTCCATTTCTTCCCGGTATTCTTACCAGGCTAGAACTGAACATTGAATCTAGGCATATATATATATATATATATATATATATACATACATATATACATACATACATATATGTATATATACATATATGTATATATACATATATACATATATGTATATATAAATAAATAAATTTTAAAAATGTAAAATGTAGCCACAGACAGCTAAAGTGTAAAAAAAGAGTAAAAGCTCAAATAATAACCAATTTTAAATTTCTGCTAAGAGAGCAATTCCTAACTAAATATTATTTCATTTAGAAGCATGCCAACATATTTATGAATTTCAAATATGCAACATTTTGCCCGAACAAACACAGAAGATATTGAAGACTCATTATACACAGCACAAAAGTTAGCAGAATGGAAGCTGAGAGGTAGTTCAGTGGGTAGCGTGCTTGTTTAGCACGCGGTCTATGTGGGTTGGATCCCCAGTAACCCATATGGACCCTCGAGGTATCCCACCAGGAGTGATTTCTGAGCACAGAGCCAGGGACATCACCAGGTATGGCCAAAAAAGCTAAATAAATGTTTGAGGTTAAAGGGGGAAAGCCATCAACACTAATATGAATTTAGAGCATGAATGTTGTTTTCAAAAGGGGGTGGTCCCTGGGTAATATGCCTTTGTAAATCTACATATTTTTAAAATCAGAAAACATTTAAATGAAGGAGAAAACCTTAGTGCAGCATGGAGGCAATTGCTCACCTTCAATAGTGAATATAAAGAAAACATTTTAAAAGTAAATGAAGCAAAAGAAAAACAATCACAGGTAGAAATATGAAATGCAAGAAAGACTGATGAATACCGGAAAGGAAGTTAAGTGATAAAGGTAAATGAATATTGATTTCATGAAACATCAGTAATGTCCTGCAGGGCTTAGAATATAGTTAAGTCAGAAATGCATTAACAAAAATAATGTAGAAGGCAAAATCATCTGAAGGTAGATAATGGATTCTAATGTTATAGAAGTTTTAGGTAAATACATTAAAAAATTCAGGTCTATATGAGATAGGTTTAGGATAACTAAATTATCTCAGAAATGATATAAAATTATTAAATAGAATAATGAAACTAATCCATATATTATTAATAGCAAAAGAAGATAACAAAGGGAAAAATAGAATCTTAAAATAAGTTGATTAGAAGACACATTTTAAGTTTAAATCCACAGAAACCATTTATTATATTATAAAAATTATTCCTTATTCAAACAATTATTTTATATATATTTACATTTTTTATAAAAATTCTGTTACAACTATTTTCTATAACTGTTAACTTACAATCTTGCTCCTAGCTAAAAATATAACTTTATAAGATTAGCATCTTTTCTCTTGAATGTCATAAGAACTAATTTATGAATAACATTTCAAATTTAATTGGTTATAATCCCAATACTATTATTTTTAATTGTGTAAATGTAGCCAGTCCCTATTTATTCATGAGAGTCATACCAGCTGACTTTCATATTTTTCCATATTATCTTTAATGTTTGGACAACTTATTAGGTTCACCTTGTAAAAGGTACTTCCTATTAATTTTTCCAATATATAATAACTATTTTTATTAGACATATCATTTATGAAACTAAATCTTGGTAATAGTTATACTCATTACAACTGATGCCCCATTATTTCTAGGACCAGGAGATGGATAGAAATAAGCAATAGTTTCTAGTCAAAAGATGAATTCATACTTACAATGCCACTAAAAATCAAGAAAAAAACTTGCTTTCATTTGTTAAAAAAAATAATAGACACTTGAATTAATTTGATCCTGATTTTTTTATTTCTCACATACTCTTTTTCATCATACATGGAATTTGTTTTTTTTGTCATGAGTGGAAATATTCCGGGGTTTTAATGATACTTTATCTCTAATAATATTCTTTTATTGTATTTGGTTTTGAGGATTATTATACATTTCAGATTTATTTTGATTAAAACTTCCCTGGTAAATGTTTTTTCAATAATTTCCTTTTAGCCTATCTTTATTTTTTAAATACTATGACCTATGTCAGATTCATGACAGCACAATGTGAAAAACACAATTTTCCTGTGACTTTCTGTTGATCCAGTAATTTACAAACATTCAAAGCTTTTGGTATGTAATTCAAAAACGCATCCATATATAATTCAAGAACTCAATTAGGAGTGAAGACTGTCTCTAAGGGAATTATTTCCCTTCGATTTTTTTTTAATCACAAAAGTACTTCCACTCAAGGTCACCTCGCCCCAACATCTACCAAAATAAGTTCCTTTATTAAGGTTGTAAAAATTGGATTTTTCAGTAAACTTTCAGATAATTTTGATGGAATTAAAATTTTTATAGAACTGTATTTTAGAACTATGACATATTACTATGTTTAATTATAGTGTTGCCAATTTCTAGTGAATTAGATTGGAATCTATAAATATATCACCTCATTTTTCCAAAATGCTTTGTACTAATACTCATAGATGGAAAATATGGTATTTGAGATTATATTAAAATCTGCTCATTTGAATTCTATCATGAACATTGTTGAGACACTTCAAAGCCTTTTCTTCAACTTGCTTCCAATTAATCAAAACTTAAATATTATGTTCCACTTTCTTTACGTGTAGAACACTTCATGACACTGTCATGTGAGAAAATAGACACATAAATATCGTTCTCTCTGTGTCCTGCTGAATAATGGTCGCCTGAAATAACTACCTAACTGTACTAACTGAAATGCTATCCACTTAACCAGCCTCTTTCTTTTTTGTTAATACATATTCAACAAATTTATTTAAAAGAGTTTTGATTCACAGAACCTCTGAGAGAAAGCATGAGAGCTCTTAAATGCCCTTTGCTCCCACACACCCCAATCTCCCTTCCCTCACCATCCACATCATCAGAGTGGTACACCTGTTACTTCATGGACCTGCTCTGACTATATTATGACAAAAAGTCCATGCTTAATTATGCTCATTCATGGTGTGGCATGTTCTCTACATTTTGATTCATGCATAGCAGATTTATCTACCCTTACAGTATAGCACAAAGAGTTTCACTTCTTAAAATATGCTATATGGTCCCCTTCTTCCTCCCATATGGGAACTTTTGATGAATACTGTAACCTTGACTTTTCCAAAATTCCATACAGAAGAAAAGAAGTCAATACGGTACATAGACATTCCAAGTATTCCAAGTATTCACTTGGAAAGATGAAACTCCTATGCCGCCACATCTTTTAATGGCTTAACACATCTCTCCCTTTGTAGTAAATGATACCCCATTGTCTGAATACAATATTTAACTATGCAGAATATTTAAAATTGCCCCTTGAGTTGTTGCAGGCGTGGCTGTGGTGCCTGGCTGCATTGGCAGGTGGCACAGGAGACAGGTTTGTCTACACCCAGGGCTCTTCCCTGTGGGCCCTGGATGGTTGACGGTCTGACATAGAAAAGTCTGGGCCCCCTGAGATGAACCCAGAGCCACAGCACAGTCTGGCAAGCTACCTGTGGTGTCATTATGCCAAAAACAGTAACAATAGCAGACCTCATTCCCAATGAATGGAGACATTACTGGAGCTCACTTGAGTAAATCGATGAACAAATGGAAGACAAGTGACAATATTTAGCATGATATTTAAATACATAACATAATAATTAATATTTAACATAATATTCCACTATATTTTCATATGGTTTACAATCATGTGTGACATAAATATGTCTACAATTAGAGGTATCAAATCATAGCATAACCTCGGTCCTCTCAGGGGCACTAACTGAAGAAGACGTTGAGATGAACAGGAGCTAACATAACGGCACTAGTAGAAAGTCATGGGGACATTGGCGATACTGTGGATAGGTAACTGTATACATGAACACTATTGTAAATTTGTGGCCAAACTATAATAATTAATTTTTTTAAAATGGTGAGTTTATAAAAGTGTTTGAGGGTATCCTGCAACATTGGTGGAAAAACTGGTATGATTTTTGGAAAATCACATATCTGAAAGTCTTTTATTAACAATATTATGAATCACAATTTCTAAATAAAAATTAGATATAAAATCTACATGTATAATATTTCATTTACTTTGGGTATTCTGTTGCCTTAATTTGCATTTCCCGATGGCATAAGAAGTCAAGGATTCTTTCCCAAGTTATTTATCTTCTGTGAATATATTTAGTAAGATAAATACTGGCATTTTTTCACATTATTTTCTTACTAATGTGTTCAAACAGTTTATATATTTTGGGTAATAACCCTGTTTTATTTGTGTATTTCTCAAATAATTTCTTTAGGTCTGATGCCTAAGATCAAACCCATAATTTCAATATTTGAACTTTCATGTGCTTGTTTGGCTCCAAAGGAAAGATTTATCTACAAAAATTTATTCACAGCAGACATTATTTTAGTGACCTTATCATTATAATTATATAACTGCTCACCACACTTGTTTTAGTCTTCATTTGATTATAATTTAATAGTAGAAACAAACTGAAGTCAATAAACGATGGAGGTAAGGAGCAAATAAAGAACTGCACTAGATGGAGGTAAGGAGAAAATAAAGAACTGTGCTAGACAGGGCGGAATCTCTGCCTGCCCGTCCTGTGCTAGACTGATGGGGCGTCTGGAGTGGGGGCAGGTTTTTGCTCCTTGGCCTGTCCTTCGCCAGGCTCCCAGATATCAGAAAACATCCGTCGTTGTGCGTCACAACCATAGTCATTCTCATGTCTAGACTCCATAGCTGGACACAGCCGAACCCAAGAAAGAAGCTGAGTTCAAGCCCAGGGATGCGGGACTCAGAGAGTTGCGTTGGGACTTACCCCAACCCAATCTTTTAAGGGAACCTGGACTCGGACCACCTCCCTTCATCTTGGCTCCCTTCACAGAGGCTTGGCAACCCTACCCAGAACTGCTGCAGGGATTTCGGCCAGACACCAGGTATTTAGGTGCAGGGCGGAGTCTCTACCTGCCCACCCTGTGCTACACTGTTGGGGCGACTTGGGGTGGGGGCAGGTTTTTGCTCCTTGGCCTGTCCTCTGCCAGGCTCTCAGAAGTCAGAAAACCTCTAGCAGTACAACCGCAGTCATCCTTCAGTACAGATTCACAGCTGGACACAACTCTATCCCCATGACGCGGGGGCTTCCTCTCAAAATCCGGTATACCACAACTTGTGAGAGTCACAGGCTAGGTAAGACAGAGTAGGGAACTGTTTGCTGATAATCATTGAAAATGACGCCACCCGAGAACTGTGCTTTGACTATAGTCAAAAAGATGCACATGATAACCTCTACATGTATTTATTACAATCCACAATGTGTAAGAAAAGGAAGCGAGTTGGAGATAGGGGGGAGAGAGAGAGAGAGAGAGAAAGAAGAAGATAAAGAACCTGCCTTGGAGGCAGGATCGGGATGGGGGGAGGGAAGTGTGGATATTGGTGGTGGGAAATGGGCATGGGTGGAGGGATGGGTGCTGGGATTCTGTGTGACTGAAACTCAAACATCAACATCTTGTAATTTTATATCTCACAATGGTATAATAAAATATTTAAAAAAAGAACTGCACTAGAAGGAAGGAAAATGTGCCTTGGAATATGTCTTTTGGCTATCTGAAAGGTAACAAAAGTGCTATAGTGTATAGGCTGTACCTGAAAACATGTAGTGTATAACCAATTATAGTGTATATGTAGTGTATATAGTCAAGATTTTTTTACAAATCTTAAGGTTGCACAAATTAAAAATTAAAAATGGATAAATTAGAAAAGAATGGACTATAGCGATGAGGTTTTTGGCTTAAAGCCACCCTAGAGAATTCAGGAATATGGAAATGAATGAATGAATTATCTGAAGACAATAACCTGGAGAAACAGACACATGAGAAATCACCTATTAGGAGAGACTCAATCCCACTCACTTAGTAGTTAGATATAAGACATATAGATATTCTCAAGTACAACAAAACACACCAAATAAAATTCCATGAGAAGTATTTGAAACACTTGAATATTTGTCCTCAGGATGTTGTAGACATAAGCATAGCAACAGCCTGCTGGGTCTTTCCTATAGCTTCCTGGATGCAGGGCGTTAGCCAGAACAGAGTAGCACAAAAAGAGAATGAACGACCTTCTTGAAGCATAGGAAGGACGAAAGGCAGAAAGCCTTGAACAGTCTTCACAATAACTAAATGAGACGCAACCCTGTCAACAAAGAATTCAGTAATGGAGTTCTGTAAGGAGGATTTTGCTTGGGCCAGAGCACTAGTACAGTGGGTGAATGTCGCCTTGCATGCAGTCTACCTGGATTTGATCCCTGCATCCCCATATGGTCCTCATGCCTACTAGGGGCAATCTCTGAATAACAAGTTAGGAGTAAACTGCTGGGTGTGACCCCAAAACAAACAAAACTAAATAAAATCATGATAAAAAAGTGGTGAGAGTTACTTTTTTGTGGGGATTTTTGGGGTCGCACCGGCGATGCTCAGGGATTACCCCTGGCTTCCTGGCTTTTCACTCCGGAATTACTCCTGGCGGTGCTTGGGGGACCATATGGGATGCTGGGAATTGAACCCAGGTCTGCCAGGTGCAAGGCAAATACCCTACCTGCTGTGCTATCACCTCAGCCCCCACATTCACTGTTTTAGTCACTTTTTTTGTCTTATTTCAGTGGCATCAATTATTTCATAATGGAAAGGCTCCATTAAAGATGCTATTTAGACCTTTACCTGGGGAAATCTGTAGATTAAAAAGGTTAGGATAAAATGATCCCCCACTCCATGAGGGCCTCCATTTTCCACATCCGGACTTCCCTCTCGTCAGAACTCCACCCAGCAGACCAGCCTATCACAGCCCAGTAAATCAATAAATGCTGGATTTAAAGGTGACTACAAGAGTATGCTACCAGCACGGCAGAGCCTGGCAAGCTACCCGTGTCTTGTTTTATATGCCAAATACCAGTAACAATTATAGACCTCATTCCCATGACCTGATGGAATGGTTTGAGGCTCTTTATGTTCCTGGAGCAAGCAGGTGTCCATGGAGACAGGACATATGGGGATGTTATTGGTCCCTGCTCGAGACAGTGAAGGAGGATTTATAGCGCAACTGCAACGGCAAGAAGTGAAACATGGAGGGAACATATTGGCCATGTTGGCTGTCCTGGAAGAATCACGACAGCTCTAGTTCCAAAACTCCACAACAAGAAAATGTTAGTTGGCGCTTAAGAAATCTAACTACATAATTTCCAAATTAAAAGTACACTATAAAGGTATGTGTGAACAAAATGACAATATATTTTCTTTTTGTTTGCATGACATGAGCAATTGTTCATTTTTTATAGTCCTGCACTTTAAATTATTCTGACCACTTGCAAATGGCAGAAGTTCTATTTCCTCGTCTATTTCAGAAACGCTGCTATCAGAGAGAGCGATGGTATAGAATGGCCAAAATCGGTGTGATATTTAATAACACTTTTTAAAAGTTTGGAGTATAAACTAAAGCTTATAGTTTTTGCATTTGGTTGTTAGGGTTGGTTTTGAATAAACCAGAATCACCTTGAAAATAATACAAGTATGCAGTATAATTTTTTGGACACTTTAATTGAGCTAGTTTATACTTTCTTGCCTATATTGACTAACAATTGCATCTTGTTAAGCATAGGGGTTTGCACTTTCTCTGTTTTTTTTTTAAGGTAAAATGATTTATTTTATTCCTTTAAAATGTTTTTGAAAAGAGTCAAATACAGGGTCATTTCAATTTTACTGATAAAAAATAACACAGAAAATAGGTAAACACAATTTTTCTTCAACTTAGTGAATAAGTGCTTCACAAATTTTTGTTAATGAATATGAAGATCAGAGAATATTCTCTACTAGAAGCACGATTTTACTACACTGAAATGCACTACATCCCTACATATCTAGTGCCAGAATATATGTTTCATCAAAGTATCTCTTAATAAAAATTTTATTTAATCAATTCTAATATTGAATCCGTGTACCAGGCTTTGGATGCCAAAGAAGTCCAGCAGGATTTTTTAACATGGGCTAAGCATAGCATTACTGCATTAAATCTGGATTACATGAATTCTAGAGAATTTTAACATAATACAAAATCACACATCTCAACCTAATCACAGCACAATAAAAGTCTTACCAGTCTAAGCGAATAAAGTGACTCCTTTGTACAGACAGTCTGAATGTTTCTAGTTGATGATAAAGTCACAATATAACCAGTTAGGAAGAATTCTCATTTGGCAGAACTCAAATGCAAATTATTTAAATTATTAAATAATCAACCCAATCTTATTATATTTTTAATATGAGGACCATTTATTTCTAGTAATTTTTGCAGGTTGTCAAAATGTCACATTTGAACTAAATTATGTGCCTTTAATCTTACTTTTACTATTTTAAATTCATATTAACACTATACTTTCCCTGATAATTATAAAGTATAATTCGCACAAATCATAATTAACTTTTACAACACTGGAGAGTTCTGACCACTCAGAAGAAGTGGTTTTTCTATCTTCATGACCTCTATATTAAACTATCAAATATTCCATTTTGTGGAGAAACAACACAATTCCTTTTGTAAGACACCACGGATTTCAAATTTATTTTATATAAGCTCATAAAACTTCAATCATTTATCATTATATTTATTTGAGGAGAAATAAAGTAATAGAGAAGTTTCTAAATAAAGTCAGAGATATCTTCTTAAAGCCCAAGTCAGTTGCAAAAAATTTTTTTAAATAAATTCGCTTAGTCTAGGAACCAGGATGCACATGAATTAATTGAGAATTCAAAGGTAGAAATAATTTGGCTCGATTTTAAGCTATAATTTTCCCCAATCTTCCTGCTGCAATAGCAGAATTTCTCATATCATTTATTTATTGCTAAAATGCTATAACCTTTTATCCCTCTCAGAACACACCATCACACATCAGCATGTTTCAGTGTAAATTATTTCCTCTCTATGGCATTTAGACATTTCCCCATGTCTTCCTTATTGTATAACAGACTATTCACGCCCATTTTTGATGATTTCACCCCAATTAAAAGGTATGGGACAATACAATTTCTAAAGAAGATAATACATGTGCTAGAGGTAAAAAAGCAACACATGCAAGTCTGCAGTTCCTATCTTCCATTGGTGTCAGATATTGCATTAGCTAGCAAAAATTAAATTTTATGACTTACTTGACTGCAAGCATTGCTCTCTGTTATTTGCAGCAATTACCTCTGCCTCAAGATTACTGCTCATGGTGAAGTCTCAGTCATATACTGCTCCAATACCCATCCCTACACCAGTGTACATATCCCACCATCAATGTTCCCAGGTCCCTCCCGCCACCCCCACCCTGTCTCTATGGCAAGTAACTTTCTTTCTTCTTTCTTTCTTTCTTTCTTTCTTTCTTTCTTTCTTTCTTTCTTTCTTTCTTTCTTTCTTTCTTTCTTTCTTTCTTTCTTTCTTTCTTTCTTTCTTTCTTTCTTTCTTTCTTTCTTTCTTTCTTTCTTTCTTTCTTTCTTTCCTTCCTTCCTTCCTTCTGTCTGTCCTTCCTTCCTTCCTTCCCTTCCTTCTTTCTTTCTTTCTTTCTTTCTTTCTTCCTTCCTTCCTTCCTTCTTTCTTTCTTTCTTTCTTTCTGTCTGTCTTTCTTTCTTTCTCTCTCTTTCTCTCTTTCTTTCTCTCCTTCTCTTTCTTTCTCTTTCTTTCTCTCTCTCGCTTTCTTTCTTTCTTTCTTTCTTTCTTTCTTTCTTTCTTTCTTTCTTTCTTTCTTTCTTTCTTTCTTTCTTTCTTTCTTTCTTTCTTTCTTTCTTTCTTTCTTTCTTTCTTTCTTTCTTTCTTTCGTCTGTCTGTCTGTCTTTCTTCCTTCCTTTCTCTCTTTCTTTCTTATTTTCTTTCTTTCCCTTTCTTCTTTTTCTTCCTTCTTCATCCTCTTTCTCTTCCTCCTCCTCTCTCCTTTGAATACACCCCTTGAAAACCCGAACTCTTAGATACCACCAATATTTTACAACTTTTATAAGTTTATTTTATCTAAAACATAATAGGAATCAAATGTGGTATTTTCCAGAGTTGCTTCTTTCATTTAGAAAAAACACATTGAACTTTGTACATATTTTGGTGGCCAGAGAGATGGTACAGTGTGTAGGGCACTTATTTTGAATGCAGCATTCCTGGGTTCAATGCCTGCACCACAAGCTCCACCAGAAGTAATTCCCAAGTGCAGAACCAGAAGCCCCTGAGCACCACTGGGTGTGACTCCAACACACAAAAATATTTACATATTTTCAATGTATATATTGACACCTTTTCTTAACACATTAATATTTTGATGTAGGAATATACCACAGTTTATTCCTCGTTAATTTAAGAGTATCTTTGCTGTGCCTCTAGCTTTATAATTTATTAATGAAGTGACTCTAACATTTGCTATAGGGCAACACTTTTTATCTTTTTATGTACTTTTGTGATCTTTTTATGTGCAATACTTTTGTAATTACTGGATCATTTAACTAATACTATCACTCTTTGTAAAACGTGCAAAATGACTTAGAAAATGAATGAATATTGTGCATTCCTCTCTGTAATAATTTCTCATGAGATTCTGTTTCTTCACATTCTAGCCAGCATTAAATATTCTGCTATTATAAAAGTCTTTGTTTATTTTCTTGGTTTAGCAAATTTAAACTTTTCTAATATATGCGAATTGAATTCACAAAAGTATTTTAATTGCAAATCCCGAATTAACAGTGATGTTGAACATCTTTTATATTTGCTTATTTGCCAAGTGTTTACACCTTGTCAATGAACAATCTCTTAACCTTTTAAAAATTGTTTGTTATTAGGTCAGAGAGATAGCACTGCAGGTAGGGTACTTGCCTCTGCAGACAGTCAACAGGGTTTTGACCCAAGCATCCCACATGGTCCCTGGAGCCAGGTAGAAGTGATTCCCTGCAAGGAGAGCCAGGACTAATCTTGAGCATTGCAAAAATATGGTCCCAAACCAAATAAAATAAAATAAAATTGGTTTGTTTTCTTATTGTGGGGACTTGGTAATGCTACACATATTTTGTATATGCAAAATACTTTTGTCAATTGTAGAAATAAATCCTTTATTATAATCACTTAAATTACTATTTTATAATTACTTAATTTTACAATCATTTGAAATGACATTACTAGTTATCTTTTAATGCATAATTTACCCTTCACAATTTTTAGTAGATTCATTACAGTTTCTGTAAAATATGTATTTTATCACTCTTTATATTTTTTCCTCATCTACTGATTTGTATCAGTCAAATACAATGACACTATAATTCTTCCTTACCATCACTCTCTCAAAAGCAAAGATGGTGAATTTTCTACTTACTTCTCTTTACTATTTCTGTTAACAACTTCCTTTGCTGTCTTTGCTTATTTGGTATCACTGTAACACTGTATCACTGTCTTCCCATTCATCATCGATTTGCTCGAGCGGGCACCAGTAACATCTCCATATGTCCTGTCTCACGCAAGTAGAGCCCAAGAGCACCTGCTTGCTCCAGGAACATAAAGAGCATCAAACCATTCCATCATGTCATGGGAATGAGGTCAATAATTGTTACTGGTATTTGGCATATTAAATATGAAACGGGTAGCTTGCCAGGCTCTGCCGTGCAGGTAGCATACTCTTGTAGTCACCTCTAAATCCAGCATTTATTGATGAACTGCACAGCTGCAAGCGGCTGCGTGAGCTGGGCTGTGGTAGGCTGGTCTGCTGGGTGGAGTTCTGACGAGGGGGAAGTACGGATGTGGAAAATGGAGGCCCTCATGGAGTGGGGGTCATCTGGCTTTTTTGCGAGGCTCTGCTGGGGTGGCGGGTCAGGGCTAGAACCCGCCATCCCTCCCGGTGCCTCGTGAGTGGCTGGGCACAGGGAGAGCCAGTAGCAACTCTGCCCCATGTCTGTGAGTCTCTGGATTAGCATACCTTAGCCGGATTTAAAAGACTACTGCAGGGTGGATCTCGATGTGCCGGGTGTGGTAGGCTGGTCTGCTGGGTGGAGTTCTGATGAGGGGGAAGTCCGGATGTGGAAAAACGGAGGCCCTCATGGAGTGGGGGTCATCTGACTTGTTACGAGACTTTGCTGGGGTGGCGAGCCAGGGCTAGAACCCGCCATCCCTCCTGGGCGCCTGTTGTAAAGGAATGCAGTCCCGTGCTGTCCAGTGCATGCATAAGATCACAGGAAGACATGTAAGGGAACATACTATATTTCTTTCTGAAGCCTCTGTAAATTCTATATTATTCCTTTATAATGCTCTAAATTTATATAATTGAAAAATTTTAATTGGCATGCAAATTTATATAAAATGCATTGTAACTTCAAAAATAAAATAATGGTTATTAACATAAATAATTTACATAATAGTATTATAATTATTATAAACATTAAATTTACAACATACTACCATTATACTTATGCATTAAATGCATTGTATATATATTTGTTTATATACACTCAAAATATTCTAGAATCAAGATTTACAAATTTGTCATACTTTTCTTCTAATTTAAATTTTAATTATTACCATATGTTAAGTAATCTTCTGAAAAAATCAATACCCAAAAGTCAATGGCCTTCCTATATGCAAACAGCAAAAGAGAAGAAAGGGACATTAAAGAAACTATCCCATTCACAATTGCACCACAGAATATCAAATACCTAGGAATCAGTTTGACAAAGAATGTAAAGGATCTCTACAAAGAAAACTACAAAACATTACTTCAGGAAATAAAAGAAGACCTGAGGAAATGGAGACACATTCCCTGCTCATGGATTGGAAGGATTAACATTATCAAAATGGTAATACTCCCTAGAGCTTTATACAGATTCAATGCGGTCCCTATAAAGATACCCACGATGTTCTTCAAAGAAATTGAACAAACACTCCTGAAATTTGTATGGAATAATAAAACCCCACGAATAGCTAAAGCAATCCTTGGGAAAAAGAAGATGGGAGGTATCACTTTCCCAACCTCAAGCTCTACTACAGAGCAGTTGTAATTAAGACAGTGTGGTATTGGTATAGAGACAGACCCGTAGACCTATGGAATAGAACTAAGTATCCTGAAACGCACTCACAAATATACAACCACTTAATCTTCGATAAAGGAGCAAAATATATTAAGTGGAGCAAAGAAAGCCTCTTCAACAAATGGTGCTGGGAAAACTGGGCAGCTACGTGTAAAAAAATGAACTTAGACCTCCTTCTAACGCCATGCACAAAAGTCAGATCAAAATGGATTCTAGATCTCGATATCAGACATGAATCTATAAGGTGCATCGAAGAAAACATAGGAGAAACGCTCTACGACATCGAAACGAAAAGTATCTTTAAAGACGACACACCACTGACCAAGCAAATGGAAGCAATGATAAACAAATGGGATTATATAAAATTGAAAAGCTTCCGCACCTCAAAAGAAACGGTGACCAAGATACAAAGACAATCCACAGAGTGGGAAAAGATATTCACCCAATACCCATCTGACAAGGGGTTAATATCCAGGATATATCAGGCACTGGTAGCACTCCACAAGAAGAAAACAGCCAACCCCATCAAAAAATGGGGAGAAGAAATGAACAGAAGCTTCCAAAAAAGAAGAAATTCGAATGGCCAAAAGGCATATGAAAAAAATGCTCTTCATCTTTAATCATCAGGGAGATGAAAATCAAAACAACAATGAGGTACCATCTCACCCCACAGAGACTGGTACACATCCAAAACAGCAAGAACAACCGGTGCTGGCGTGGATGTGGGGAAAAAAGGGACTCTCATCCACTGCTGGTGGGAGTGCCGACTGGTCCAGCCCTTTTGGAAAACAATATGGGCATTCCTCCGAAAGCTAGATATTGAGCTCCCATTTGATCCAGCAATAGCACTCCTGGGAATATACCCTAGAGACCGAAAAACACATAGCAGAAACACTATCTGTACTTCTTTATTCATCTCTGCGCTATTCACTATAGCTAGAATCTGGAAACAACCTAAATGCCCGAGAACAGAGGACTGGCTAAAGAAGCTGTGGTTCATCTACACTATGGAATACTATGCAGCTGTCAGAAAGGATGAAATTATGAAATTTACCTGCAAATGGATGGACATGGAGTCTATCATGCTGAGTGAAATTAGTCAGAAGGAAAAGGACAGATATAGAATGACTGCATTCATTAATAGAATATAAATAGATACCAGTGTTTTAATAAATATGGGAAATGGTAATGGCAGATTAAAACTCACCACTGAATATACACAAAGAGACTTAAGTGATAAACTCTAAATATCTGCAGGGCTAGCCACAATGTGTAAAATAAGAGGGAGAGAGATGCAGAAACAGAGAGAGAGATAGAGAGAGAAAGAGAAGAAACTGGGGTACCTGCTATTAAGGCAGCCTGGGGGGACGGGAGGGGAGGGGTACATTGGTGGTGGAAATGGGGCACTGGTGGAGGGATGGGTGCTGGAATACTGTATTACCAAGAACCAATTATGAACACCTTTGTAATTGTATGTTTCACGGTGGTATAATAAAAAAAAAGAACCTGCCATAGAGGCAGGTTAGGGGAGGGGGAAGGGAATCGGGATATTGATGGTGGGAAATGGGCACTGGTGGAGGGATGGGTGCTGGAACACTGTATGACCGAACCCCAAATATGAACATCTTATGAACATCTTTGTAATTGTATATCTCATGGTGGTATAACAAAATAAAAAATACTGAATATCTGAAAAAAAACACAAAAATAAAATAATGGTTATTAACATAAATAATTTACATAATAGTATTATAATTATTATAAAACATAAAATTTACAACATACTACATTATACT
This sequence comes from Cryptotis parvus, assembly GCA_021461705.1. NCBI lineage: Eukaryota > Metazoa > Chordata > Mammalia > Eulipotyphla > Soricidae > Cryptotis > Cryptotis parvus. The sequence goes on along the minus strand of JAJIBD010003244.1, from coordinate 180,362 downwards.
TATGCATTATATGCATTGTATATATATTTGTTTATATACACTCAAAATATTCTAGAATCAAGATTTACAAATTTGTCATACTTTTCTTCTAATTTAAATTTTAATTACTGCCATATGTTAAGTAATCTTCTGAACATGATAGAAATGGAACCAGATTGGACAATAAATATTCCACCATCACAGCACTGCTTTCTAGAAAGAGTGAATGAGAAAATTAAGAATATGCCAATAATTAACACTTAGTATGGTTAAAATTTTAAAAAGCAAAAATGGTGGTAGCTACTACTCTATTTTAAGATTGCTGAATGTCGAATGATCCAGCCTTTGTGGAAAACAATATGGACACTCCTCCAAAACTAGACATAGAACTCCCATTTGACTCAGCAATACCACTCCTGGAAATATACCATGGAGAGTCAAAAACATAGAACAGAAACATCTGCATGTCTATGTTCATTGCAGCACTATTCAAAACAGTCAGAATCTAGAAACAACCTGAGTGCCCAAGAACAGAAGACTGGATAAAGAAACTATGGTACATCTACACAATGGAATACTATGCAGCTATCAGGAAAAACCCAAAGTCATGAAATTTGCCTACAAATGGATGAATCTGGATATCATTATGCTGAGTGAAATCTCTCTGAAGGAAAAGAACAGATATAGAATGACTGCATTCATCTGTGTGATATAAATATGTACCAGTGTTCTACTATCACTGTCTATCACAGTCTGTCTTCCCATTCGTCATTCATTTGCTCAAGTGGGCACCAGTAACATCTCTATATGTCCTGTCTCATGCTAGAAGAGCCCAAGGGCATCTGCTTGCTCCAGGAAGATAACGAGCCTCAAACCATTCCATCAGGTCAGGGAATGGGGTCAGACATGGGGCAGAGCTACTACCAGCTCACCCTGTGCCCAGCCACTCACGAGGTGCCCTGGAGGGATGGCGGGTTCTAGCCTTGGCCCGCAACTCCAGCAGAGCCTCGCAAGATGCCAGATGACCCCCTACTCCATGAGGGCCAACATTTTCCACATCCAGACTTCCCTCTCATAGAACTCCACACAGCAGAAGAGCCTATCACAGCCCAGCTCGAGCGGCCACTCTGCGGCCGCACGGTTAATCAATAAATGCTGGAGATCAGAGGTGACTACAAGAATATGCCACCCACACAGCAGAGCCTAGCAAGATACCTGAGTCGTATTTGATATGCCAAATACCAGTAACAATTATATTACTCAATTATAGTGTTCTACTAATTGTTGGAAATGGTTACAACATACTAGAATGAGTATTGAGTGTATGCAAAGGGATATACATGATAATCACTAAATGTATGCATGGCAAGCCAAAATGTGTAAAAGAAGGCAGAAAGAGGGAAAAGGAGGAAGAAAGAACAGGAGAGGGAACGGAAGAGGGAGAGGAAGGAGGAGGGGAGGGGGAAGAAAAGAAGGAGGAGGAGGAGAAGAAGAAGAAAGTGGAGAGGAGGAGAATCTGGAGGAGAAGAAGCAGCAGTAGAAGCAGAAGCAGCTGCAAACAGCAGCAGCAGAAAAAGAAGAGGAAGAAGAATGAAGAAGGAAGAGGAGGAGAAGAAGAAGAAGATGATGATGATGATGATGATGAAGAAGAATCTTCTAAGAAGAATAATCTTCAAAGAAAGAAAAGGAATAAGAACAGGAAGAAGATAAAGATGAAGAGGAATAGGTAGAGAAAGAGTTAGAAGAAGAAGAAGATGATGATGATGACGATGATGATGATGATGATGAATATTCTAAGAAGAAGAATTTTCGAAGAAGAATAAAGAAGAAGAAGAAGAAGAGGAAGAAGATAAAGATGAAGAGGAATAGGTAGAGAAAGAAGATGAAAAGGAAGAAGATGATGAAGAAGATGAAAAGGTTAGTTGGTTAACTTTACATTCAAGTGCTACAAATATAAGTATTAACATACTAGGACAAATGACTAAATTTATTTAAATGTCCTTTTTTGACGAATTTCATACTGACATCATTAAGTACATCACATAGTCATGGACATTGATTGTTTTATGAGTTTTTTTTTCCAAAATACTTCATAGTTCAAAACAAATAATTAAGGGATCGGAGAGATATTACATGGAGGTAAGGTGCTTGCCTTGCATGTAGCCAGCCCTAGTTTGATCACTGGCACCACAAATGGTTCCCTGAACACAGACAGGAGTTGCTGCCGAGTCCAGATCTGGGAGTAAGCTCTGAGCACTACCAGCTATGGCCCTGAAACACAATACACACCACAAAATTAAAAATAAGAATGATAATTTTTGTCACTTGTCACTTGTCTTCCCACAGTTTTTGTAAAGAATCAAATAGAAAACAATTTCATACATAAAGGAAAATCCTAAGGAGACTTTAAAAAGTGTTTGCCTTATAATAGGTAATTCACAATATCACAAAGTGAGTTCCTAACAAGAGACTACAAAAAATTCTATTTTTCTATAAAATCTTCTGGTTAATTTGCCTAATAAATTAAATAATTTATTCTTTAATTAAATAATTAATTTCTTTAACTAATTAATTTCTTTCTCTTACTCTCTGCATATGGGTGAAATTGATAAACCAATAAAAATAAAACTTGAAGATGGTCTCTTGAAAAAAAGAAATAAAAGAAAAAAATGAAAGAAAGAAAGAAAGAAAGGAAGAAAGAAAGGAAGAAAGAAAGAGAGAAAGAGAGAAGGGAGAAAGAAAGAAAGAAAAGAAAGAAAGAAGGAAGGAAAGAAGGAAAGAAGGAAAGAAAGAAAGAAAGAAAGAAAGAAAGAAAGAAAGAAAGAAAGAAAGAAAGAAAGAAAGAAAGAAAGAAAGAAAGAAAGAAAGAAAGAAAGAAAGAAAGAAAGAAAGAAAGAAAGAAAGAAAGAAAGAAAGAAAGAAAGAAAGAAAGAAAGAAAGAAAGAAAAAAAGAAAGAAAGAAAGAAAGAAGGAAAGAAGGAAAGAAAGAAAGAAAGAAAGGAAGGAAGGAAAGAAAGGAAGGAAGGAAGGAAGGAAGGAAGGAAGGAAGGAAGGAAGGAAGGAAGGAAGGAAGGAAGGAAGGAAGGAAGGAAGGAAGGAAGGAAGGAAGAGTATGCTATAGAGACATGCAGGGGAAGGGCGGAGTGAATCTGGGCACATTGGTAGTGTGAAATGGACTCTGGTGGAGAGATGGGTGCTGCAACATTGTATGACTGAGACCCAACCATGAACAGTTTTGTCTATCTCAAGGTGTTATAAAAATCTAAAAAATATTAAAAAATGATATTGTTCTTTATAATTCATTTTATGAAAAACTACAAACTAAAAGGTCTATAATTATAGACCCCATTACCATGACCTGATGGAATGGTTTGAGGCTCTTTATGTTCCTGGAGCAAGCAGGTGCCCTTGGGCTCTACTTGCATGAGACAGGACATATGGAGATGTTACTGGTGCCCGCTCGAGCAAATCGATGATGAACCGGAAGACAGTGATACAGTGATACAAACTAAAAGAGCTCTTTGCTTTAATTTCACAGATGTGCACTTTTTAGCCCGGTTTGTTCATATACAAACCTTAGTCATTCACCCATTATTACATTTATATTCCATACATATCAAAGTATATTCTGTATAATGTCCTGGAATTCTCATGCAAAGCCATGTGTAGATACCTGTAATGTTATTAAGCATTGTGCCTTATATAGTTTTTCACAAAGGATCAGAATTTTAGAAATTGTCCTTCATATGTAAATATGCCTTTGTCATAGTTTATTTAGTATTTAGCTTTTGCCACATTTAGTGTTTCACCATAAACACACAAAGATAAATATCTCTGGGAGCATAAAGAATTTAAAATCACATTTTCTGATCCAAGGGCTCTACTTTTTATAGCCTTTGGAATAGAATGTAATATCACACAGTAATTATATGTATTTATACCTCTAAAGGAGAATGATTTAGAGTATCATCTATTGAGCTGTATGGTACAGCCCTGTGGCTTCCATTAAGGACACTCTTAAGGGTTTAGAGCTGAGACGGTGCTTGAATGCACTTATAACTGAATCATGCCCCTTGACATAGCCAAATACATGTGTGCAGCTTGCCAAGAGTGCTGGCTTATACCACTTGCACAAATCAAAGGCATGCCTGTATAATGCTAAAAACAAGTAAGAAGATACTTAGAAGACAAGGTAGCTGATCCTGGATACTTGTAAAAATTAACATATTAATGAACAAACTTGGTGTATAAATGCATACATTTTTATGTGAGATCACAACTTGGAAAAACACAGGTGAAGAACAAGGCAAGAATCATCACAACAAGAAAAAAGGGCTCATTAAATTTGTAGGTCCTAAAAAATAGGAAGTGGATGTATTGTTTAGAGTCATGGACCTGATGGTCAAGATCTCCTAATTTTGGTGGAATTCATTAAAATATGTGAAAGTTGTTTCGGTTCTAAGATACTACACATAATGAAATCAGTAAATGACAAAAATCACTCCAGAGACTCTGAATCAGGTTAAAAAAATATAACTTTACACTGTCTTACATTGGAACTTAAAATGTCTTGGTAGAAGCCAAATTTCTTAGGGCTTCTGTCATCATCATGTAGAAGGCAAAATACAAAACAGTGATAAAATGGTTTGTAGGGGATCTCAGTTATTCGGTTAGTTAATTTGCTTAGTTGATACTTTGACTCTAATCCTTAAACCCTTGCTGTAAATTGAATGTGTGAGCATGCACACACACACACACACACACACACACACACACACACTCTCTCTCTCTCTCTCTCTCTCTCTCTCTTTCTCACACTTATTTGTTAAGCATGCAATCTCATACAGTAGAAAGTATTCAAACATATAATAGAAATGAAGACAATGCTAGCTGGATCAAGAATATGCTAAAGATTCTGAGGACATTTCGTTTATTCAGTGCAGCTGACTGATAGAGAAAGAAGAGTCGAAGACATCATTTCATTATTAGTGTTATTCAAAATTAAGATATTACTCTTTCTATACAATATTGTAAATGTAAAATAATCTAGATGGTAAGGGAAGCCCACATTAATTTTCTTAACTCAGAAATGTTTCATTAACCCGAGTTTTCAGTATGCCGCAAAGCCTAAACACAATGCTTTTCAGCAAAATGTTCATGTCATTATATGAAAACAAATTCTCAGACTGTGGTAAGCCTCAGCACCAGAGTGCTCAGAACCAGGCTCCTTCCAACTCAAATCCTCTTTAGCGCCTGCTCCAGAGAACCACTTTGACAGAGAGAAGCATAGAACGAATGTGACTTAACATTCCAGTTTCAAATAACAGCAAATTCAGAAATAGGGAAAATAACACTCGGCCCTTTAGTCACTCTAGGTTACCATCCTTTGGAGGACAGGTATGTGTCTCATGGGCTAATGTTCATGATCTTTGTTGCAGGACTCCTAAGGGCCGCTGCATCTGCTCTGGATTGCCTCCTGCAAATCACTTCTTAGATAAGGGGGTAGTCTAAATGTGGCAGTTTATCCGACCATGTATGCTGTACTAGCTGGTATAAGTATTCTCCCATGCTACCACAATCATCATGGGACTAGCTAGATCTTACCAGCATATTAGCCTGGCCACGTAAGACACCTAAGTAATTAGATCAGAGAGAAATGCTGTTTGCTTCCAAGCAAACAAGCATGGCTCCCTGATATACTCAAAGGCAACTAAAATACAAAACTACAGTGAAGTAGAAGAGACTTGTGAAGGCTTGGAGAAATATTTAACTGGCATTAGTATTAGTCTTTGGTACAGAGACATGCCATCTCAGAAACCCCCTTCTCTACCCTATGAAGGCATTTCCAGGCAGATCTTGGCTCAAAACATTAGCATACTAAAGGGCCTAGGTGAGGTGCAGGGAGGGATTACCTAAGGGCATTTGACCCTCCCTGTTTTCCATAACAGTGGGATGAAGGTCTGAGTGGCAGAGGTATAAAACTAGCCTGTTTCCTCTCTCCCGCTTCTTTGTGGGCTCTCTTTCTTTGTGAGCACTCACCCTTCTTGGAAGTCTTCTCCTTTTACAAAGCCTTTACACGTGGTGGCCGCCATCTTGGCCTACATGTGGCTGGGGTTCTAGCCTGGAATCCTAAGCACCGGGCTTTTCCTTTTGCTGATTTGTATGCCTGAAACTGTGATAAGTAAAGCCTTTTAAAACTGCATCGGATTTCTGAGTTTTCATCCATTCCTCGCCGGCCGGAGGTAGAAGGGAACTTGCTTCCCAGTACTGTCGGGGGACCCCTGCGGCGCGCCCCGACAATCTTTATGCTGGAAGCCTGGGTTTGATCACCAGCACTGCATGGTCCCCAAGCACTGCTGGGAGCTATATCCAAGCAGAGCATTTCTTTGGCCCTGCAAAGCCTTGGGTCTGGGATTAGGTACACAAGCATTGATTGTTGATAGAAAATACAATACAATGATGATGCATGATGTACACCCTGGCACCGTAATGCCACCCACAGTGAGTCAGTGGCACTCAAAGTGAACCATATCACATGCCCTGACTTTCTGACCTCAGCAAATCTGAAAAACCCTGGGTTATCTGGGAAGGGTAACACACGGTACCTGTATGTGACACACTACTCATTAATACTAACAAATATCAATAAAAAGCTCTGACATATGATCACAGTTTTATAAGAAAAGAATAATGATTGAAACTCATTTTAAAATATGGTGGTCAAAAACTGAATTTGTTGGGGTATAAAGAATAACTCATTCCTTCTCACCTTAAAAATACCAATATTCTCTCTACAGGGTAGATATTTTTCAATGACATTCTACCTTACAGGTATTATTTGAAAAGTTCTATTCAAAATTAGGTCACTCTTTTACTATCATCCTCTCATTCTAGATCCCATAAAATGTATTTGTAGATAATAGAAAGAGTTCCAAAACTCACACTGATTTTTTTTTTATTTAATGAGAGCTACATGGGATTTTCTCCTGATACTCGAACAGGAGATTTATTCCAGCACTCTCTTTGATACCTAACAAAAAAGTCAACCCAGGCTCGTTTTTAGGGAGAAATGAATCATTTATAAAAGAGCAGCGCATTAGCAGTAAATGGCCGTCACATAGACGCATGTTTGGGTCACTGTGCAATGGCTGCCTTGGGAAAACAGAATTGGAGAAAGAAAATGAAGTAAAGAAACAAGCAAATCAAAATCAAAGGAAATGGATCTTTCCCAAACAATAGCAATTATACAGAAATGACACAGTTCTCGAACTTTGGTTTGAAATGAGACCTAACACAATGAGTAATATGGCAACAAGATCAATGGGTTTAAATGTCAGATGTTCACTAAGAAATCAAAAACTGTGCCATTAGAACTCTAGTTCTCAAAAGATGGGGATCTAATTGCTTCTAAAGTTTCACACTTCAATGATGCAAAGTAGTGTGTGACTAATCTGAAACAATTGTGACAAATTTATAATATATGTGTATATAAATCCGTATATCATTGAAATAAATATTTGCATGCATAGAGATAAATATCTATATGACTTTAATTTGTTAGTCTTTGTTCCTGAAAAAGCAAAAATGAATATTACCTATTTGAAAAGGGTAGGTCTAAATTTTACTTGGACAATAGCATTGTAGAACTCGTGGTTGTTTTATAGGGGGAAGAATGAAACATACCATATATTTGCTTTAATGACATAGGAATATGAGAAATAGGAGTCCTGCCCTCAGATTTACTTTCCTAGACAATAAGTGTCAGTAAACAATAATCAAGTTTTATACCAAATCACATTCGTCCAGTTCACTCAAATCTCTAGTGTTGTTTTCTCCTCCAATAGTAGGTAATTGGAATAGGCAGTATGTATTTTATAAATGTTTTCCCTTGGATTTCTGAAAAGGTGAGTTTTTCAAAAGGTAAAAGCCACAGTATTTCAAGTCATAAAAATCTCCTATAATTAAAGCCTCCAGCTGCATGCATTTTTAATACCACAGACAACATAGTAATTGACATATGTGATTCTGGATCACACTTCAGATTTTAAATTATTTTAGTCTGCTGAAATGTGTTTAAGTGCACTAACCAGATAGACTTTCAGTAATTCGGCTTTTTAATGACTATCCTTCACTTCAGAGCTACCTTTGATGTTAAAATAGTCTAAGAAATAATGTAATTTCCCCACATGCTGGTTGGGTTAGAGTCAGATGTTTCTTAAATATTTCATGTAAGAACTCTCCCTGACCCCTACCACTGTGAAAATGTGAGCAGATTTTACTTATAATAATTTTATATCTTGTAGTTCACTAAATTAACTGGAATGATCAGGACCTCAACTAAAATTGATTAGTGGACCTAAAATAAGATCAAAGCAATAAATCAAAAGGATATAGCAGATGTAAAAATACAAATTACAAGAACGAGTTCAGAATAATTAATATTTGCAAAACTGCTCTGCAAGAGACCTTAGAAGGTGTAAAGCGCAGAAGGTTTAAGACTCGTAGCATATTAAAATTGAAAAAATTTAAATAGGCCCCAGAACCCAAGAGAGACTACTAATTCCTACTTATTTGCTATTAGCCAATAGCCATGATACCATAGAGCATTGTTGGAAATTGCAGTAGCTAATTCCTATACTTAGTTTTTCTAGTATCTGAAACTTCTTGCTCTAAAACTATTAAAATTCATAAATATAAAAGCATAAGATTTCCATCACTTTATATAGGTATTAGCCAAGGTCATAGTTTCTATACCCTTAACCTTTGATTGCTCAGGAAATATAAAGAAATAGAAAGAAAAGTCATTTATAAAAGTGTATCAAACATTATTTAATAAAAATTCAATAGCATTCAATGAACTATCTTATTTAAGGAACTATCAAATTGGGGCACAGAGAGAGATGAAATCAAGATAATCTTTGTCCTCCAGGAGTTTCTATCTGCCATCAGATGTTATGAAATAAAGACATAAATAGATCCAATATGTTAAGAACAAGATAGATGCCAAAAAGAGTAAATATTATTATGCAGAGGTAACAGAGGCAAAGTTTCATTTAGTTCAATCAGTTCACATTTGCTGGGAGCAGGCCTGGAGTCCTGATTAAATCACATCATTGCTCCTTGGCACGTCTATAGAAACAGAGTGCCAGGAGATAGCAATGAAGACAGAAATGAGGGACTTCATGGGTTTTGGTATCTAACTGGAAAACACGGGGTAAATAACAGATTCCTAATATTAATTTTATTCCTACCATACAAAACTAAAATGAATAAACAGGATTTTGCATACTTTATAATCCAACTTCACTAAGAGGACAAAGTATACTTGATCATAAGAAAATTTTGAATATAAAATGTATCGGAATGCGTTATTTGGAAGCTCAAATCAGATTTTTTAAATTAGTTTTAACATGGACACCAAAACCAACTAATGGGCTCTCTATATAGTACAGGGGCTAAGGCACTTGTCTGCAATCTGGCAGATGCACAGGAGATGAGAGCTGCGCACAGAGCAAGGAGTAAGTCTTGAGCACTAATATAGATGTTTCCCAAAGTCTTGAGCACTAATATAGATGTTTCCCAAACTCCAAAACAAAACACAGTAAAAAAACAAATATCACTGTCACTGTCTTCCCGTATATCATCGATTTGCTCAAGTGGGCACCAGTAAAATCTCAATACTTCCTGTCACATGGAGATAGCCCAAGGGCATCATTCCACTCCTGGCACATAAAGAGCCTCAAACCATTCCATCAGGTCATGGGAATGATGTCTATAATTGTTACTGGTATTTGACATGTCAACTACGACACGGGTAGCTTGCCATGCTCTGCTGTGTGGGTCAGAAACTATAATAGTCATCTCAAAACTTGAGCAATTATTGATGAACCAATTATTGCTTCTCGGCCTTTTGCTAAGATCAAGCGTAAAAAACAAAGCTGAGTGAAAAAAAACTAAACCAAAAAAACTATTAAAATGTGTAAAAATGAGAGCACAATAACTGCATCACAGAACAAATTCGATACTGAGGAATCCCAAATAGTAGCCAATACACAGAACAAAATGAAAGTGAATTCGAATTAACTTCCACTAAGGACAAGAAAGGAAAATAATTTTATGAAATGAATCATAAAAACACTGAATCAATAAATGGCAGAGATAAAAGACAAGAAAAAAATAAATTTATAAAATTAAAAATGAAAATCAAATAATGGTTATCTTTCAGAATTGAAATTCAGGAAAACAAAGAACATGAGTAATTGAATAAGCACCCCACTCTTTTTACTATAATTAATTCTGGATTTAACTGACACAATATGGTTACAATAAAGTTAAAGCTTATAACATTGAAACGCAAAGTTAGTGCACCAATCCACCAACACTGTTTCTTGATTCCCAATCACTGTCGCCCATGGTCTGATCATTCTCTTCTACTCATTTCCCCAACAGTTTAGTAAATTTTTTCTCTGCCTAAGATCCATGGTAGGTCATTGTTCAGTACAGCCATTCCCTTGTTTTGCCTCTGCGCGCGTTTCAAATATTAATAATATTATCCAATATTTGTTCCTCTCCCTTTAACTTATTTTGCTTCACATGACATCCTCCAGTTCCTTCTATGTTTTAATGAACTTCATGATTTTATCTTTTCTTCTACCTGCAGAATTTATGACTAAAATAAAAAGACATTCTCTCACATGGGAGAAAGTATCCACACATTAGCAGATATATGACTAATAACACAAAACTTCACCAATTAAAAAAAAATCCCATCAAAATTGGGAGTGGTGATTGATAGACACTTCGCTGAGAAAAATACAGGGACAGTCAGTTAGCATACGAAAATGTGCTTATCAACAATTATTATCAGGGAAATTCAACTCAACACACAATGAAATGTCATCTCATACCAGTTAGAATGGCTTACAGCAGTAAAAGCAAACAACCAGTCTTGTCAGAGATGTGGTGAAAAGGAATCCACAGCCACTGCTGGTTCAAATATCATTTGGTTTAGCCTCATGGAAAACAGTATAGAGGTGCCTTAGAAGAAATCCCATACAAGCTAGCAATTTGACCATAACATGAATTCAAAGCCAGCACACATATATTCATTCAGCACTTAGAAAAATAGCCAGGATATGAAAGCAACCCAAATGTCTAAAGATGTACAATCTTAATTATTAGATTATAGCCTTTGTATAAAAGAAAAGTTCATTCTTAGTTTATCAACATAGGAAACATGAATCTTATGTAAAGTAAGTTTACAATGGATTCATTCTATAAACTTCTTTCTATAATACCTCTAATACTAGTAAAATTACACATCATTCTTCTAACGTTTTATTGAAAATAGCAAGTGATTGTGACTGCAAATTAAATTTAGTCCTTTTCAACCTTGAGGCATAAAGTGTCAGATGTTAGAGGTTGAATGAAAATTAGCATGATTGGTATTTTTTATTTCAGTATATGATACTGAGTACTCAATAATTTGAAAGAAATTTTTGAGTAAGTTTCTTGTCTGGGAAGTATGCCTCAATTATTTTAATAAAAATAATGGATAACAACGTAGAACTCATAGAGAACAGGGGATAATGTGATTGCCTTGCATAGGGCTGACTCAAGTAAGATCCCTAACATCACTTGTGCAACCCCAAGCAGCACCAGGTGTGACCCCTGAACCCCTGAACAAAGAATCAGAAATAGGCTCTGAGCATAGTGGATTCAAAACTATGCACAGACACACACCATGTTAATATGGGTAGAGCCATGTACACACTACAAGCACTGCTGGATCGCTCTGGGAGACTGGAGACCTTCACAGCTCCACAAATGTGACACAACTGTGTCCTTGTGCTTAGCATTGAACTGTCCAACCAAGTGGACATAGGAAGTAGGTCCCAGCCGCGAAGCACAGCTTCTAGAATACTGTCAACAAGAGTTCCAAATTTCCACTTCTGATAAACATTTTGTAATACCAACATCCATCCCTTCACCAGTGCTCATTTCCCACCGCCAATGTCCACAAGTTCTCTCTCACCCACCCCCACCTGCCTCTGTGGCAAACACTTTTCTTCTTCTTGCCTCCTTTTGGGAAGTATGATTTGCAACACAGAAACTAAAAGATAATATTGGTGATAATTTATAAAGTGTTTACTAGGATATTTGCAATCGGTCATACAAATCTAGACATTTTGAAGATGAAATCTTTTTTGAAACTAAAGTTTCTATTTTGTTTGTTCATTTCATAACATGAATTCTACTGTATTTTCAAAATGAAACATGTCATTAAAATAATCAAAGAGAATGACTCATTGCTTTTCAATAACTAGTGAAATTCAATATTGCCATTGGCAGGTGTAAACTGCATCGAATAAAGACCTTGTTTGGTTTCCCTTTTTATACTTTAATAAGAAACTTTTTCCACATCATTTTTCTCTCTACAAAATTATCATAGTAATACAAATCAGGCTAATGCCCTCTCTACTTAGAGTTATAAATGTTTTTAGTTGCTAGTTAGATCAATAATGGAACATTAAAGTGAATTATCCTACAATGGAAAATTAATTGAAACTATCTAGTTGATTCTACAACAAAAAATAATAAGAGTGGCTAATGTCCCATAGAGAGAGGAAGGGCATATGTAAAGAACCTTGAGGAAAAAAAAGTAGGGCACGCAACCAATTGTTCATGCTGAATTTGTATAGCTCCAACAAGCAACAGACAAGCTATTAAAACTTTATTGTTTCAGGATATAAGCCTATTATACTCTGCAAATGAAGACACTGACATTTTTGCTGTACTGGTTGAAGAGATTAACAGTTCACAAAGAACATAACCTACTGTGCCAAATTAAATGTATTAAAACTTGAAGGCTTTACATTTAATATGCCCTCTACTGTAAATGCACATAGAGTCTCATTTAAATGGCCTCAGTGACTCCATTAATAATGGAGTGGCATGCTCTGTTTTAGAGATGTAATTTAGGGTTTTGCTCTTTTGTAATAAAACATAGTAGTGCAATTTTTTTCAGAGTTACTCTTTTTTAGTTTTTACTGAAGTAACATTGATTCGCAAAATTATATATGTTTTATGGACCTACTTTCTAAACCATTAATAAGTATGTCTGGCATTGGTGGAACTATAAGTGCAATATGTTTAGGAGGAGATCATAGACTCAGTCACATTATGATATAACTAAATATGCATTAGAGGAACTATAAGGAACTAATTAAATACTACAGCCTTAATAGTTGATGCATGGGATCTCTCTCTATATATATGTATATAATATATATATATATATTTATATATATATATATATATTCCATAGTATGTCCTGATCACATTTTTCTATTCCTTATTTTTTCAGTTTCCTTCTATTTGGTTATGTATTCTTTTATTTTTCTAAGGGGGATGAAATTCTGTTTTAAAAAAAAAATCAAGATTTCATGAGATACTGTTACTTGATTTGTTTAAAGTTCATTCTCCTTATATGTAAAGTACCAATATTAATACCAAGCCCACAAAAGAGTTGTGTTACTTATATTGCTATCACAATTTAAGAATAAAGGTATAAAGTCTAGCATACATTCAAACATGTTGAATGATACCAATACCAATTACATTTCTCATCACAGATTAAATAGCCCTTTGATATTTAGAGAAAAAAAATTACTTTCGATCAGAAACTTTTACTGGGCATGAAAAATACACACTGGTCAGTTTCTCTCCTTTGATTATGCTTGATATTATGTTATTCCAGCTGATTTTTCTATTCTGACTCCTAAGAAGAAAACCACAATATCATTTTTTCTTTTCCCCACAAGAATTGTTTAATATCCCTAAAAAGTTTGAGCTGCCTTCCTTGGTGAAAACAATGAGGCCACCCTGCAGCATGATAAAGTTTGGTTTCAATTACATGTAACCTAACCAGCCATGCTCTCTGTGCCATGTAGACCCTAATGATTGGATACTTGTATATTCTGGTATCCAGGAAATCTTCTTCATACCGCAGAGGTCTTGGGAGGGTTGGAAACACAATCTACGGTGACCAGGGGCTACCCCAGACAGCTCCGGAGTGATCCCTGACATTGCTCAGGAGCTCATATTGCAATACTGGGGAGAAAACCAGGATGAGTCAGAAACAAGCAGAGCATCTTAACATCCGTATAATCTCTCCACTCTCTTTGCTTCAGTTTTAATACAAAATTCATTTAGTCTGAAGGGACATGAATATTAAAGACCATGTTTGTTTACTTAACCTGTTAGGAACGTCCTAGTAGGTATGTTCAGTAGTCATGATTCTGTAAAACAGTCACTCACAAAGACTGAAAAATCATGCTATATGCCTCAGACACCTGACAACTGTTCATTATGGCAAGACTAAGCATTAGGAGGAAAATTTAATTTAGAAAATATGGGACATTTCTGTATCTCCCCAGGATGACGATAGATCTTGTGGGTTTTATTCCTTCCCATGAACCAACCTACAGATGATAGTTCGAGCCAGGCTTTCTCAATTCCCAAGTCTTCTATTCATGACTATCATAAATGCTTCTGCAGAAATGCAGCATAAAGACAGATAAATGCACATGCTTCATTTTCTCTTTATTTAGAGGAGCACAGGAGGTTCAGGAAAGCAGCTCAAGGGCAGAACATAAACCTTGCAAGTGTAAAGTCCTGGGTTTGAGTGCCGACATCATATGCTCCATGAGCACTGCCAGGAGTGACCCGAGCACCGAACCAGTAGTCCCTCATTTAACATCTCCAGTAGGTCCCCAACCAAATATGCTTTCAGAAAACTAAAGCTTTTTATTTACTTCCATCAACACAATTATACTGAAGGGGACTCAAAAAGACAAAACTTTTGTCTTTAACAGAAGGGGCGTACAATCTCTTCATGAATGAAGATGTGAGGCGCAAAGGGTAACAAAGGTGTTGCTGGAAGGTAAATCTAAAATAATGTCTCCATCTTTCCATTTGATCAGATATGGTATGTAAAGTTAAGAAAGAGATAAATACGAGACCCCCAAATGGCACTAATGCAGACAGTGACTCTGAGTGCTAAGTAGTAACAGGAGACAGCAGAATGAAAACTGATGCCCAGAAAAATAATGACAATCTATACACACATGCAAGTAAAAGCTGAAACTCCTATTCAAAATGAGTCTAATTCCCCAAGACACACTAATATTCCTGACATACTGTCTCCATTTAGAATCCTCCACAGTAAAACAGAGGTATGTTTGTTTTTTCTTCCTTTTGCTATAGTTATTACTGTGAGTCTTCATGTCCTTCCTTCCACCCCAAAACAGTTTTCTCACTATTCCCACAGAATCTGGGATGGGTGCCCTTTTCTCTCTTTTATGAATTACTTTTCTCTGCAAAGAAGCGCAGAGGTTCTCCAAACACAATACCTCATTCTAGCTAGTGCAGCCCCTGCAGTGAAGTATCAGTTTTATCTTCCAGATCAGCAGGAGAAATATGAATAGTACAAGCTGTGCATTGTCTGAGTAATATTGCTAGATGGCTTTTTATTGTCAATATTTTTCAGTTTGAAATAGCTTTGTCTTATCATCAGCTACTTTACAATACTCTAACCCAAATCAAAGTTATATGACTAAAAGTCATTTAAAGAGGGGAAAATGCTATGCATGTATGCACGCACAGATACACAAAACACAGCCCCATATAAATATGTATATATATATATGTATTATTCACTGTAGATAACAAAAAAATACCTTGTTTTATGCTAACACTGAGTAAAAAATGTAGACTTCTGTCTGTCTTATTTTTAATTGAAGCATCATAAAGTCATTATTTGAGGAAAACATAATCTAAGACTAATAAGTTTCAAGCAGTTCAGAATTGCTTATTTATCATTTATGTTTTAATTTCTAGCAACACTCATGAGTATAATGGTTTTAATAGTGTTTTAGTTATTCTCTTTCAAACATTATATTTGAGGTCATGAGCAAATTACAAACGCATTTTTCCAAGAATAAGAATTGAGGAATTGAAAGTTGAGTTAGGTGACTGACAGTGTATATTTTCAAAGCACTAGACATCAGTTTCTAGAAAATATTGGCTAAGGAAAGAAACTTCTTTAGATTTTAGACAATAATTTATTTTTGGTCTTTTAGGCATCATACCAAGCGGTGTGGGTAACTCCTCAGGATTTCTCAGGATTCCACTCAGGATTTACTTCTGGACAAGCCCGGGGAACCATATGGGATGCTGAGGATCAAACCCAGGTCCACCATGTGCCAGGCAAACTCCCTACTGTAAACTTAGTACAGAAAACTCCCTTGCTGTACTAAGGCTCCAGCCTCTAGTTTTCTGATGAGCTAAATTCAAGCAACAAGCAAGCACACCTTGACTTGTGAGAGCAACTGGTGAGGTACTACCTCCTCAAACCTATACAGATGAATCAAAGGAAACCCTTTGATTTGTATTTCATGGTGATTGGAAGGTGAGGTTGACTCCTATCCTGATTCCAAGTCAAGGTATTGAAATGAAAGCTCAGATACACTGCTAAAATTCTTTGATAGAACATTTTACCACAGCTTCTAGAAGTTGTTGAGATAATGGATAAGTGCTTTCCATAGACCATCAGATATATTGTCAAATGGGACAGTCAACTAGGATTTAAGAAGACACCTACTTAAGAATTCCCATCTATCTAGAATAAACTCATACAAAGACTTTTTCATTGAGAGGACATCTGGAAAACACTGGATCCAATAGGGAATAATACTCAGTAAAAAGCTACTTAGAGCCCAAATGCAGAGATATTAAGCAAAGGACCCTCCGGAGAAATAGCTGAAGGCAGTATCAGACTCCACCCCTTCACTTTGCTCTCTCAGGAACAGGAAGAATTTATCAGAAAGCACAGGGAGAAGCATTGAGCTATTTGAATTCTCAGCAGCAGCAGTCAATCTACCTGAAGCCCAATTCCCATGTCATTTAAATCTCCATACATAATAAAGAATATAATAAAGAACCAGGCATTTTAACTGGGAATTCCATGATGTTTTGTGTATCCAAGATTGAACAGAAAGATCAAGTCATTTTCATTCCCTCACCAAAAATACTTTAAAAATAGCAAATGACCACCTTTCCCTCTATGTTAAAGGGATCATCAGAGGAATAACAAAGGAGATAAATTCAAGTAACCCCACAAGCAATATGTGACTTCAATTCCTGAGCTATTTGGGTGAATGTATCACTTCCTCTCAAAGAACGGACTGCTTCAAAGTTTGCATCGACTTACCCTATAAAGACAGAAAGTGAAGTGGGAAAGAAAACACAATATTTTTTTTCATGCTGTCCCTCTGAGTGGCACCATCTGGCAGTTATCCTGTGACAATTATTGTGGAAACAAGTGGCTCTTATCCCAGCAGTCATTGAAACACAATAGATATTTAGAAGAAAGAGAATCTCCAATCAGATGCAACACAGATGTCAAAAATGTAAAATGGTTGGATGGAGTTTTATTTTATTTTTTTTCTAAAAGTTTCTCAAATCCAACAACATATTTTGATCACTTTACCACGTTTGAATACAAGACTTTGACTAAAGCAGGGCCTCAAAATAAATTTATTTTTACTTCTTTACATAACCTCTGTTCTTTTGACATTTGAGAAGGAAGATTTATTTGTTGTGTAGGACTATGTGCTCTATACAATACTTTGAAGCATTCCTGGCCTTTAATATTAAACTTTTAGCCCTTATTTGTAGCAAAACATTGAAAGTTCTCCAAATTGACAAAAAAAAATTTTTCTTCTAGCTGTAATTTCGCCCTTCTATGCTATGAGAACCCTTGGTCCAAAAAATTCAGCCCATATTCCATAATATTTCCTTTTAAATCAATTCTAACACAGCTGATTTTATTTTGTTTGCCAATATTCACAACATGAAATATCTTTTGATGACTCCCAATTGGAAATGGCTCTTCAAACATGGAAGTCTTTATTGTACAAGAAAAATATGTCATGGAATAAACAAAACCCAAAATTAAGTTAATTTAGATAATTATGTTTTATAATGATTAAGTACTTGTCTTCAAAAATAATTTGAGCTAAAGTGATAGTGTATTGAGTGGTGTGCTTGCCTTGTGTACAGCTGACCCAGGTTTGATCTCCAGTATCCCATACAGGCCCCTGAGCATAACCAAGAATATTTCCTGAGTGAACAGCCAGGAGTTACCTCTGAGCATAGTTAGCTGTGATTCCTTCAAACCACCAAAAAAATAAGTTGGCATGGGGCTTGAAGGACAGTATAGTGGGCAAGGCACTGGAGTAAGCCCAGAACACCTTACATGGAGTAAGCTCAGAGCACCACAAGGGGATTGGAGTGGGGCAAGACAAAATAAGTTAATAAAAATTTAAGTTCAAACCATATAGGAAAGACTATATATGGTGTTGCTCAGAGCTTACTCTTGGCAATGAACTTAGCAATCACTCCGAAGTGATCAGGGGACCGTGACGTGATGCTGGGGAGTCAATCAGGGTGAGCATCATGCAAGTCATGCGCCTTATGTCCTGCACTATCTCATTAGACACAACATGGAGATTCTCATAACTCTCTTGAAGTGAAAATACAGTATCATAAATGATCAGAGTCCATCTTCAACTAATTATCTGTTTTCAAAGGCATTTTGTTTCTGTTATTATAGGAAAGAGAATTAAAAAGTATAGATCTAATAATAGTGTCATGGTGCCTGTCTGCTTTTAATCAAAAGAGATAGTCATTATTCTTTTGGTATAATTTAATATAAAATATTTAATAAATATTTTAAAGGATCCTGCTGAATTAGAAAAATGGATTACTTTAAATTAACAAGAAGCATCTTTAAATTAGTAAGGAAGACGCACAGCAGAATTTCCCTTCTGCATTTTTTCTTTCTCAAACTCTATTTTCTCAAATTACATCAAGAAATTTTCTATACCCGGTCAACAAATTATTATGACACTGTATATGCTCTCTGTTATCGTTTATCCGAATTATTATGGGAGAGTTTAGACGACCACACTCAGTGCTGTGCATGGGATACTCCTGTGTAATCAGGGGAGCACATGCAGTACCAGAAATACAAAGGGTCACACTCAAAGTCAGCAACTGAGTCCTATACTAACTCTCCAGTCTCTTTATTTCCTCCTTTCTTTCTTCCTCCTTCCTTTCTTCCCTCCTTTCCTCCTTTCTTTCTTTCTCCTTCTCTCTTTCTCTCTCTTTCTTTCTTTCTTTCCTTTCTTCCTTCCTTCCTTTCTTTTCTTTCTTTCTTTCTTTCTTTCTTTCTTTCTTTCTTTCTTTCTTTTCTTTCTTTCTTTCTTTCTTTCTTTTTCTTTCTTTCTTTCTTTTCTTTCTCTCTCTCTCTTTCTCTCTTTCTCTCTCTCTCTTCTCTCTTTCTTTCTTTTCTTTCTTTCTTTCTTTCTTTCTTTTTCTTTCTCTTTCTTTCTTTCTTTCTTTCTTTCTTTCTTTCTTTCTTTCTTTCTTTCTTTCTTTCTTTCTTTCTTTCTTTCTTTCTTTCTTTCTTTCTTTCTTTTTCTTCCTCTTCCCTTTTTCTTAAGATCAAAGTCAGTTAAAAATTGTATATGGAAATGTGGATTGTATCCTTCTTTGAATAAAAATACAGCGATGCATATACAAAGAAAATATGTGAAGCTTAATGGTATTTAAAGTGTGATTTGTGACATTCTTAGAATCATTAACAGCCCATGGTGACATATTAAATGTCATCTAACATTGCAAGAATCTCTTTAACAAGGTTGTTTTCGCTGTTGTTGTCAACAGGGACCACCCAGAAGCATACACAAAAGCTCCTGCCAGTTCCTTGGTCCTGGCAGTTTTTCAAAGATCTCGTGGTGCCTGGGACTGGGAACTAAATCCCGGCCTAAGTGACATGCATGCTTTCAGTCACCTGAGTTATCCCTGTCCCAGCTTATTTCTTCTTGTTGACTTATTGCGGGAAACACTGGGGTGCCCCACACAAAATCCGGGAGCAGGGTCAGGGATCCCCTTCTGTCCCAGGGGATCTGCGCTGGCAGACGGAGAAAAACACAGAATCTGGCGAAGTTTTAAAATGCTTTACTTAACACAGGTTCAGGCATGCAAATCAGCAATAGGAAAAACTCCAAACTTAGGGTTTCCAAGCAGGCCCCAGCCACATGTAGGCCAAGATGGCGGCCACCATGTGTTAAGGCTCTGCAGTGCCAGCACTGCAGCAGAAAGGGAGGAATAGAGCAAGAGGAAGCAGGCTAGTTTTATATCCCTGCAACCCAAACCTCCCACTCCTATGGGAAACCATCAGGGTCAAATGCCCTCAGGTAATTTCTCCCAGGACCTCACGTAGGCCCTTTGAGATGTTAATATTGCTGAGTCAAGATCTGCCTTGGAAGTGCCCCCTGCAGGGTAGAGTGGAGGAGGGGCTTCTGAGATGAACTGTATCTCAGAATACAAAGGCGTGCATCTGTACCAAAGAATATTCTATAGCCAGTTAAATATTTCTCCAAGCCTTCACAAAAGTCCCGCCTTTAGTTCATGGTTGTTCTCTATATTAGCTTTGAGTTATCAGTCAACCAGCACTTGAATAGAATCGAGAACCACCAGTCTTCTCACAGACTATTCTAATACACAGTGAATTGAACAGTATTGGAGGAAAAGGGATATGAAACTTCAACTGCAAGAATAAAATTTTGAAAAATAATCATGATGTTGGAAATGTTACTGGCGCCTGCTCGAGCAAATCAATGAATAACGGGATTCAAGTGATCAAGTGATCAAGTGATCAATCATGATGTTTATGTATAAATGAGTGAATTCAGGAACACATTCCAGTACTTCTTTCTATGTGGTCCTATTAACTTCCTTTTCAACCCCTATTTTTAAATTTTCCAGTGCCTGTTTAGTTGCTGTGGAGCCTAATCTAAAGAACATATCTGGAAAACAAACAAATCACAGATAAAAGAAATACAGTTCTCAAAGACAGACCATATTTTCAAATTTCTTTAGTTGTGTGGTGGCATGTTTCAATATAGAAAGCATCACTGTTTGAATTAATGGGGGAACACATTTAAATGGTAATATAGCTAATACAGTGGTAAAGAGTAAAATAAAAGAGAAAATAGTTCTGTGTGAAGCTCTGTCATGACAATGTAAAAAGGACAATAGAATAAGCAAAACTCATTCTCATTAAGCTCATATGAAATGGTGTCACCAGACAAAAGCAGTGTTGCAGATAAAAATTCAAGCTTAAATGAGACAATCACCATTCACCTCTGTGACAAGGCTTAGAGCTTATTTAATAAATTTTCAATGAAATATTTATAAATGGATACAATTCTAATTAACTAAAAGTCATTTTACAAAAAGGGAACTAATAGAAAGGTTCTAACCCATACTTTCCATTCAATGCAACTAATGATAATATGGAGCTCATTTTTATTTAAAGAAAATACAATAAATGTTCAATAATACAATAACTCACATAATCTAATGAAGAAAATGAGCTCTGGCCTTTTTCTTTAATCAAAATAACCAGCATTATTATTTCAGGTTTACTGGTATTGCTATCAAAAACACTTCATTTCTGTCTTAAACTTGCTTATCAGGAGAGACAGCTTTGAAAATGAATTGGGGAAATGTTATATAGCTTTTCTCAATAATACCACTGTTAATGATAGCCAGTTCACATTGAGCAAAATATGTTCCACGTAATTGCAATACTTATTAATGTGAAATGAAGCAATTCAAAAAAATACACAGAATGTACATTAATGTGGAATGAAGCAACTCAAAAAAGAAAAAGAAAGAAACCAACAATATGACTGGAGAACAGTTGCATGGTGTGTTTTATTCTTAGTTCAAGTTCTCAGATTAGTAAAACTCTGATTGGATATTTCCTAAAAAAATTGAGAAGAGCAAACATGGAATTTCCCATAATTGGGAAGATGGTGTCTCTTTTCTTGGCATGATAATTTCCCCCAGCCCTTAGGAAATCTGGGCATTTGATTGAGGGTGTTAAAGTTTCAGGACCTTCCAAGTGACCCTTTTGTGCTGGATTTTACTTAATCCCAGGTTGGCTTTCTCCAACGCTGCTGCTTCAGCCAACGGCATCACTCATGCATTACTTGCCCAGAAATCCTGGCCTCAAAGTACTCCATGTGGCTGTCTCTATCCAGTTAGGGAAATTAATGAAAACAGTTTATTGTAAATCAAATATACACCATTAGTAAGAGTGAGTATGGTGTGTGTGCACCCTTTATTTCCAATGGCAGGATCCTCTCAGGAGGGGATTTGTATTTATTAGAAGTATGAACAATGGTAAAAGTCTTGGAAACTGGAGGGAACAATTATGAGCAAGGCCAAGCACCCTGTGGCCTGAAACCATGTCGAGTATGGGAAAAGCCCTGTGTGGGTACATTTGGATGTGTATTTCAAACAGAGAGAGAAGAAAGGATTAAAGAGGCAGTAGGAATTCCTTGGAAAAGGGAACTTTGTATCTGAAGATGAAATATGATTACTGAAGATACGACTAAAATCTAAATTATCTTTGCATATCAAAGAATACCCTGGAGGTAGCCAGAAAAATAGTATGGCATGAAGGGTGCTTGTTAGCACGAGATGGACCTAGGTTCGATCTCTACGATCCCCTCTGGTCCCCCAAGTGGCTCCAGGATAAATTCCAGAGTAGAGATCCAGTAGTAACCCGTGAGTATTGCTGAGTACTCCCCACCACTCCGAGGATAAATTCTAGAGTAGAGATCCAGCAGTAACCTGTGAGTATTTCTGAGTACTCCCCACCACTTCCCCAAAAAAGTAGTTCATGGGGGTTTAAAGAAACAGAATAAAACATATGCCCTTCTGTAAAGGAATCTCTAAATTCTGGAACTATAGTTTGGAATGCAAGTATGAATCACCTTAGAGAATTTGACTAGAAGAGATGTAAGGATTAATAAGAAAATAACACAATATTTATTCCTGATGAAAAGATAACTTAAGAAATATGTAAAAGGCCTAATATTCTTTAGTAAGTTTCAGAGCCAAAATTTAAACCTGCTTCTTTCCGACCACAAGTATATGCACTTTCTATAATTTACTCGATCAGCAAAGCCATTTAGCAATATTCAACAGAGTTCTCAGCCTTGCTTTAAACCTTCAAAATGAGAATGTCTGGAAAGCAGGTGAGGAAATGATCGCATCAAATATTCAACCAGGTCTGTACACACCCTCAACATAGACTGACACAACATTCTTTCTTTTTCTTTTTTTTTTTTTTGCTTTTCTTTGGGGTCACACCGGGCAATACTCAGGGGTTACTCATGGCTCTGCACTCAGGAATTACTCCTGGTGGTGTCAGGGTACCATATGGGATACCGGAGATCCAGCCCAGGTCAGCCATGTGCAAGGCAAATGCCCTACCCTCTGGACTATCGCTGAGGCCCCATTCTTAAACCTTGTGACGCAGCTACATTTGAAAACTTGTAGAAATTTATGACAGAGTATTAGACAAAAGAAAAATAAAGCAGGACTTTGAAGCACACACATAGTTGCTGAAAAGGCGTGAAACCAAAGAGTAAACCTCAATAAAACCCATTGAGGGGTTTTATTGAAAACCCCTCAATGGGTTTTATTGAGGGGGTTTGAAAGGGAAAATATCAAATTCTAGAAGTGTCATTTAATCTCTAAGTTTGGAACCAAGGAAAATAGAACTGATGGATGCAGGAGAAAACATATTTGTTTCTGGAGAGAGGGAACAAAGTAAGCTTAAATCAACCAGCTCCAATGACCATGAAATAGAGGTTAATTGTTGAAGAATCAGATTATGATAGATATTTGAGAAAAGATTTATGAGTAGAGTTTTTCTCTTAGTCATGGCAGATCATAAAGAAAATGTAAACAAGAAAATAAACTACGCAGATAAAATTTCAAATAACTAGAGTATATTATATTATACTATAAACATAGTGTATATAGTGTATATATAGTATATATACTATATATAATATAAATGTATATATTTATATATATTATAGTATATACTGGAGAAAACATCTTACTATACACACCAGGTCATTTGATCATTTGCAATCTTTCCTTATAATACATATTAGTGAATATATATTATATACCAGATTATAATCTACCCAACTGTGCAGTTATGTCTTTACTTTTCAGCCTACATATGAATGTGGGAACAGTATTGAATTTATCTAAATTTGAAGATTTATGATATTTGGAGGTAGAACTTTATAGGTAAGAACAGATATTTGGTTGAAGAGCTGTTTGTACTTAAGCAATTTATTTAACTTTGTGAATCCCAACTTCCTCATTTGCACAATTGAGATAAATCTTAACTCATTATGCTGTGAGGATTAAATTAGATAAACCAAATTGATTATTGTCTGATAAATGGCAGCCAGGCTAGAACTGATAGCCATTATTACAACTGTAATTGCTCTGAGAGTATGCTCTTAAGTAGAATAAAGATAAATTATTAGAAATAAGAAGGTCAAGAATTATGAGGATATATTTGGGGAATATTCATTTGCAGAAACCTTGAAATATCAAGAATAATGGCAGGCATTCTCATTTGCAAATGTGGAAAATTGACATAAAGAAAACTAACTTATTTTCAGGTCTTTTCGACTTGTTGAGACCAGATTATATCCTAATTCTGTCACCCAAATAATATGTTTGCTGTCATGTCTGGCTTTAAGTAATTCATAATTGCCTTCCATTGGCTTTTTTTAAACAGATATGATCAAGTCTTGGGGTCTTATTTCACAGGGTAGAAGAGGAATCAGAAAGAGAATGTTGAAGGCATTTCGGTTTGTGTTTTGCTATTTGCTGTCTGGACTTCCTCACTTCCTGTTACTCTTTTAGTATTCAGCAGTGACCACACCAGGGTGCAGGTGAGTGGAGGCAAACGGTGAGGGGATAGAACCCAGGACATCACACCTGCGGGTGTGCTACTGCTGGAGCCACATCCTCTGCTTGTTCACCTCCTTATGTATTTCCAACATGACTCTTTTCCTTATGGAAAATGATCTATTCAATGACCTGGAAAAAGTCCCTTCAGTGTAGCCGTAACCACGAGATCCTGGGGAGTTCTCTTCTGTCTTGAAGAATTAAGAAAGTGGTTTGTGACTTGGGACAAGATACTCTTATACTCACTGGTTTCTCACCTCCTGTTCAAGCCGTCCTGTGAAGTTTAAATTTCACACACTCAAGTCAATATGACTTGAGATAGATAATTTCCTTATTTGTGTGAATTAAACTATAACATATATATGAGTCATATTTTTATAAAGAAATATTTTATAATAATATATAATATATATGGCTCTGTCTCTCTCAAGACTGTCCACATCAAACAAAGCTGGTGTTACTCCCTTATGAAACACCTATACCTTAATATTTCCCTGAGTTGTCTGTCACTTTACTGTCAGGAACTTTTTCTCAGAGAGAAAAGGAATACCATACAAGCATCATTAAGTCCTCTTATTAACTGCCATTTCTAGATCTGTTCAAATTGTCTTCTGGCAATTCTAAAATCAACCTAACAAATTTGATGTTTTGCAGAGGCCTTAAAGTTCTTGTTAAAAACTGAGATGCAACCAAACATAAAAATACATTTAAAAATCTTGAATTTTTATATCAACATCATATTTTCCCATTAGAAGTTATGCCTCCTACTGAGTGCATTTTCTTAATGAAATGCAATATATCTATAAAACATTTTCATTAATATATATAATATACTTTCAACAACACAAAGATTAGTTTAAAATTAAAGAAAGTTATGGCTAATCTAACATATATGTATATATAATACATATTTAATATGAATAAATACATAAATGTATTTATATGTAAATATATAATTGTTTATATATAAATATATATAAAGGGATGCATTTTCTGGGTAAGAGAAATAGCATAGTATATATATATATAATGCTATATCATGCTATATATAGAAAGAGAAATAGCACAGTATATATATAAAATGCTGTATATATAGTGATATATATATATAAATATACTGTGCAATTTTGTTTCTTACCCAGACACTTTATCTTTATTCTTACTGTATAATTGTATGATTGGTTTATTCTCAAGATTCAGCTTCCTATTTATTTATTTTTATTTATTTATTTTCCTTTTTGGGGCCACACCTTGCTTTGCTCTAGGGTTACTCCTGGCTCTGCACTTAGGAATTACTCTTGTCCTTGTACAGGGAGCATATGAGATGCTGGGTATAGAAGCCAGGTCCATTGTGTGCAAGGCAAACTCTCTTCCTCTACTCCTTATAGCTCCTCAAGAGTCAACTACTGTATCAAATGCCACCACCTCAGACTAATATTGGTAGTGACCACCAACCTCCATGTCTTCACTCTGTTTCCTTCCCAGCATTTGTCACAATTTTAAATACATATAATTCCGTGTTATTGTTTTATTCTGTCTCACACAAGCATGAGAGTCCTAACAAAAATGTCAGACGCTAAAATCACAGGTGTTCTTTTATATTCACTTTCCAGCACATAATTCATATCTGGCACATGATGGGCAAAAATATTTTGAACTAGTACATGTTCTGCCAATACTTTCTAGCAATGTAATAAAGACATGGAATGTGCACAGAAAGGTTGATACATAATCACAAAAGCTTCAAACTCTTTCACTGCTTTAAATTTCCATAATGTGTAACATTTTTTTGTAGTTTATTTTCTATCATAAAGTTTTTTTTCATTCTATCCAAAAGAAAACCTTTTCATATAATGAGGAAAAATGACCAAATCTATGTAATATTTGTTCAAAGTAACATTTCTATTAATTACGGTTAAAAACAAATTTTTTCACATACATAGCTATCTGATAAGAAAAAAAGGTATTAAATTATATAGGTATCAACACAGATTATGACTGCAATAGTTTTTAAGTCTTCAAATATCTATAGAACATCTTAGGTTGCTAAGTAGGTTTCACAAAAATATGTATTTGCAAAGCCTCCAATGAACATAATCAACTTTTCTTTCTAAATGTCAAAAAATGCATCAGTTAGTTTCATTATAAAAAACCACATCCTCTGTAATTACTAAAATAGAATTATTGTGCTAATATTGCAATGTCATTTTGTAATGATTTTGCAGAAAAATTCATCACTTTGTAAAACAGCCAGGCTAGTCTTTGGAAAAGTTTATATCTTAATAGTTAACATGAAATCAATTATTTTGTTTTTGCTTCACATTTCTTTTGTATAATAGAATGGTTTTCACTGTATCGCTGCCATCCTGTTCATCATCAATTTGTTCCAGCGGGCACCAGTAACATCTCCATATGTCCTGTAGAGCCTAAGGGCATCTGCTTGCTCCAGGAACATAAAGAGCCTCAAACCATTCCATCAGGTCATGGGAATGAGGTCTATAATTGTTACTGGTATTTGGGATCAAATACAACACGGGTAGCTTGCCAGGCTCTGCAGTGCGGAAACCTTTGAGGGGCCAGAGTGATGGCACAGCGGGTAGGGCGTTTGCCTTGCACATGGCAGACCCGGTGTGATCACCAGCATCTGAGCACTGCCAGGAGTAATTCCTGAGTCAGAGCCAGGGGTAACCCCTGAGCATTGCCAGGAGTAATTCCTGAGTCAGAGCCAGGAGTAACCCCTGAGCATTGCCAGGTGTGACCCAAAAAAGCAAAAGCAAACACTGAAGACACTGAGAAGAATATTAAAAAATGAAATTAGAAACATAAGTAGTGGGCCAAAGTGGTAGCACTGTGACTAGGGCATTTGCCTTGCACACAGCTGACACAGGTTTAATCCCTGCATCCCAGATGGTTCCTTGAGTCTACCAGGGCGATCCTTGAACACAGGAGCAAGCCTTATGTGACCAGAGGTGGCCAGTATGGCCCTCCCCCCCCTCATAAAGCATATTTAGGCTATCTAATTATACAAAGCAATATGCATCCCAGAGCATATATTCAATAAATGTTTGATGAATTGAATTAAAAAGAATAACAACCACCACGTATATGACCTGTCTGAAATCTTAAGCATCAAGTCAATGACAAATATGAGTTTGCTTCTCTTAAATACTTCTGTAAGAAGGGACCACTCTAACAATGATAACGGGAAATGATCACGCTGGACAAAAATGCCTGAGCACTGAAAGGAGGTAAAATTATATGCATGAAACCCTTTCAGTAACACTACTGCAAACCACAATACCTAACAGGAGCATGAAAGAGAGAAGGGAAAGTGTCTGCCCTAGAGGCAGGTATATGGGCAAGGCAGAGGAGAGCAGGGACAGGGGGTGGGAAATGGGACCCTGTGATGGGAAATGTGGCTGTTGAAACACTGTATAACTGAAACTCAATCAAGAACAACTTTGCAACTGTATTATCTCAAGGTGATTCAATTAAAAATGGCTCAATTAAAAAAATGATTTGTTTAAATGATTCAATTAAAAATGGTACTAAGATATGATTTTTTTTCCCAAAAAATGGTTTTAAGAATGGTTTTGCTCTTCTGGGTGTATCTGTCCTTGAATTAAGTATACTTCCGTCAAAGTATTTTGACCCTGAAAGAACGGTTTGAGGCTCTTCATATTCCTGAATCAACCAGATGCCATTGGGCTACATTGGCACGCGATAGGGTCCAATAGAAATGTTACTGGCGCCCGCTCGAGCAAAAGATGAATAACGGGATTCAAGTGATCAAGTGTGATCAAGAATGGTTTTAAGATAACTCAATTTCATTCATGGTATTGTTAATGCAAAATAATGTTTTTAAAGCAAAGTTTTAGAGCCCCCCAAACATTTTTCAAAGAGGACCCAAAACTCCAATTCTTGTAAGTTAACTTTGCTGAAGTAAAAATATTTGTCCCAAAATAACAACCTAGTCTGGCCACAGTGGAACATTGTCAGAATGCCAGTCACTGCCCACTACAAAACTAAAATTATATGTGAAAAAAATTTCCATGTGGTAATTTCATGGTTCTTCTTGAACAAAGAAAATCTGATTGATTGCAATCATTTATGCAGCCAGGGGGGAAAAATCTATCATTTTAGGTTTCTATCTACAAAGCTTTGAGAAGTGAACTAAAATGAGAAATACAGCACTCTTACCAGATTGCATAAAACAGCTGTGAATTCAGATTCCACACTCCATCTTTCATTTTGATGTGTATGCTTTTGATCCCCAGAAAGAAATATATTTATAATTTCCAAAAGAACTGCCTCAGAGGTAAGTGGTATCCAAATATTGTTCTGCAGAGATAAAAAATATACAATGTCAGTGGTATTTGGCTGTGGATTGATGATGCACTGCCGAAGAATATAGAGACATCATTCCTATAAAACTTGTAACATTACGGTTTAGGGACTATTTAACCTTTAACACAAATCATTTTTACTTTCCCACTGGAATTTAAAGCACTTTATTCTGTTATATTGTATTTCTTGTTACTTCCACCATTTTTCCTGCGCTATGCACACTGAAAATTTTGTCTCTGGCAGGCTGTAAAGAAGAAAATAATTGAGAAAACAAAAGGACTGCAAAGCAAATACAAAGATCTAGGTTGGAGAACCAATTTCCCAAGAAAGTATACTTTTAACGTGAATAAGCTCGAGTCCACACTGGCAAAAGATTTTGAAATTATAAATTAATTGGAGTTATGTTTTTCTTTTTTGATGAGGTTTGCCAGATAAACCTAGGAGTAAATAATAGTAAATAGACAATATGAAAAATAAACATTTGGGAGGATATGTTTTATCTTGGCATTTTTTCCATGCAATGTTACAGAATGCTCAATTAGAACTGCTTGAAATCACATCACTGACAGTTTGGAAAGAAAAAAAACAAGCTTTAAGTGACCTTGAAAATAAAAAAGGAGAGCCTGAAATTTTATTGTATAAATAATCTGACAACAGTGACAAATTTTAAGTTCTTGTGTTGTTATATGTGTTGCAAATATGTGGGTTCCTAAGCGAATTCTTCCAGTGGATAATATGCCCCATGAATTTTCTCTCTACCCTGGCACAGTTTTCATTGGAATTGGTACACAGTGCCAATGAAATACATGCTTAGGATGACTGCATTTTATTGGGACAAGACACAAATTATAGTGAATGATAGTCTCTGAATTAAAACTTGAAAAGTTTCAGGATTAAAAAGCTAGTTCATCAGGCTGGGAATGTTCTTTGCAATAAAGAAGCCTGGGTTCAAACCCTAGCACTGCATAAACCCCAAGGCACCAAGGGTATATAATCCTCTAAGCACAAAGCCAGGAGTACCCCAAACATTGATGGGTGTTAACCAAAGAAAAACATTTTTTGAAAAGTTTTACAGGAATGATGTCTCCATATACAGCTGCAAAACATCTTATGTTTATGTTCAAGCCATCAGATTATACATTTCTATTTCTGTAAAATAGTATTTGAGTAGCACTGGCATTTAAATAGATCCTTCTGGGTACAGAAAAATTGACATTCTAAGAATAAACTATGAGATTAATAACCCTAAAGGATACAATATATTACTCAGCACAAAGTTTAGGGAAGTGTTTACTGTATAAATTTTGTGTTACGTTTATTAAATTTTTAAGCAATGTTTTTCAATCCAGAAGGAAATCCCCCTCCCATTAAACTGATCCCCTCCAAGATCATCTTAGCAGATCACCTACACATTTCTCATACAGGGGAGCTAGCAGCCAAACTTTGTATGCAATAGGGCAGGAACACTGCAAACACAGGTAGGAGGTGTAGAACTCCAGCGAAGTAAAAAGACTGGGCCCCCTGGGATGAACCCAGAGCCACAGCAGAGCCTGGCAAGCTACCCGTGGTGTATTTGATATGCCAAAAACAGTAACAATAATGGACCTCATTCCCAATGAATGGAGACATTACTGGCGTCCCTTTGAGCAAATGAACAATGGGAAGACAAGTGATACAAGTGAATAGAAAATTCTACCAATATGAGCAAGTTTTATAAACTTAACTCTTGGAGAGTGACTTTAGTGTCACCATATTAAATATATTTAATGAGCTCAAAGAAATGGTGATACAGATAGTCAACAGAGTACATGAAAATAGTGAAACAGTGGAAATGGGAATATTATGTTCAGAAGTTTTAGAAATAAAAATACGATCGGTTATATAAAAACTGAATACAGGGTTTGAGCAGCAGAATAATAGCAGAGGAGGAAAAGTCAAGGATCTCCAGATGACATAGAGGATATCACTAGAAAATAGTGGAAAATTAAAAAACAAAGAGGTTTGAAAAGAAACAGCACACCAAAAACCTATGGAGCGAGTTTAGGAGGAACAATGAAGAATCATCAGAGTCCCTGAAGAACAGGAAGACAAATGTAATGAAAACACACTAATCATAGTTAAAAATTTTCCAGAGTTGAGGAGTGCAGGAACCTAGATCCACAGCAAAAAACAGACTCAAATATAAAACCTGTATATCATATTATAATCTGAATGACAAAAAGTAAAAAATGGAGACAGAATACTGAAAGTGAAAAAAACTCAAAAAAAGGAATTTATATACAAAGGAAAACACTTAAGACTCATAGCATACAATCAAATAAATTTTTAGGATGCATATAAAGAAATAGTTAGACATAGAATAAAAAGACAATGAAATTAGTACCTTACTGAGAATATTCTATCCTGGTAGATTATCATTCTGATTTTAAGGAACAATATAGGGCTTTATAAATAAGTAATAGTCTAGGTTATCCATAGACTTGAATCTGATTTTGGAAGGAACATTAAAGGAGCTACTATTTCATTACCAAATAATAATGAAACCATGGGAACATAAGCAAATGACTGCTTAAATTACTGTATACAGCAGGAGTTCCACTATAATTTCTTAATTAAACCAGATCTTGGTAAGTGATGAAATGAATGAATGATAAATAGTGTGGCATTGATAAACACTTAGGAGTTAAGAAACATTATAAGTCCTAAGATATTTAATATGGATTTTAAATCCTACTTCTAGCAATAACACACTAATCTTTCATGTATAGAGAAAGAGGAGAGAATTAATAGAGCTCAACTTTTATACCAGCATTTTTATAACACTATGTTATTGGTTAGCTTCTTGTTTCATTTAAATATTATAATATTCATTATATAAAATTTATTATTTAATGTATAAAATTGTACTTGAAGCATTTCCTTAGTTCATGACCTTGAAAATCTAATATCAGGGGCCAGTGAGAAAGTACGATGGGTAAAGCATTTGTCTTTTACGTAGCTGACCTGGATTCAATCACTAACATACCATATTGTCTCCAAATCTTAGTAGGATGGATCCTTGAGCTCAGAGCCTGATGTAAGCCTTGAGCACAACCAAAACAAAAAGTAATTTTATGTCAATCCTTCTGGGAATTATCACTTCACACACACCCAAAATAATTTCATTACTGTGTCCCTGGTACATATCACATAACCATAAGTTTCTTGCCACGTCACTTTTTTCACTGATCGTGCATCACACATATGACTGCAGTAGTACAGAAAGAGCAGTGCAGAGGCTGGAGTGATAGCACAGCAGATGGGGCGTTTGGCTTGCATGCGGCCAACCCAGGTTCAATTCCTCGGCATCCCATGTGGTCCCCCAAGCGCTGCTGGGAGTAAATGTTGAGTGTAGAGTCAGGAGCAACCCCTGAGCATTGTCGGGTGTGACCCAAAAGCAAGCAAGCAAGCAAGAAAGCAAGAAAGCAAGAAAGCAAGCAAGAAGGAAGGAAGGAAGGAAGGAAGGAAGGAAGGAAGGAAGGAAGGAAGGAAGGAAGGAAGGAAGGAAGGAAGGAAGGAAGGAAGGAAGGAAGGAAGGAAGGAAGGAAGGAAGGAAGGAAGGAAAGGAAGGAAGGAAGGAAGGAAGGAAGGAAGGAAGGAAGGAAGGAAGGAAGGAGGAAGGAAGGAAGGAGAAAGAAATAAAGAAAGAGAGAGAGAGAGAAAGAAGAAAGAAAGAAAAGAAAGAAAGAAAGAAAGAAAGAAAGAAAGAAAGAAAGAAAAGAAAGAAAGAAAGAAAAAGAAAGAAAGAAAGAAAGAAAGAAAGAAAGAAAGAAAGAAAGAAAGAAAGAAAAGAAAGAAAGAAAGAAAGAAAGAAAGAAAGAAAGAAAGAAAGAAAGAAAAGAAAGAAAGAAAGAAAGAAAGAAAGAAAGAAAGAAAGAAAGAAAGAGCAGTGCAAATTACCTTAAAGTCAACAAGCCAAGTGCATTCAAAGAGCCCTATGCTATCAAATGACTGAAAAATAGTTTTACCAATTGGTCTTGTATTATTCACTAATGCTTATTATTTTTATTTTTGTAGGAATTTTTGTTATTTAATAAGTTCACCTCTTTTAAAAATATTTATTTTAGGTAGCACAATTTATAAGATTGATACTGGCATGACTTTTGCAAAAAACACCCCCAACACCACACCCTCCACCATTGTCACCTTCCTTCACCCTGTCCCATATCTCTCCCTCACCCCTCACCCTTGTCTTAAGCTTCCCATACAATACAGAAATATGCTTCCTATTTAAGACCACTTCTCAGTTTCAGTTTCCTTCTGCTTGTTTGAAGCAGCTATTTTCATTAGTTTTTATCAAGTTTTCCATTACATAATTTCTTTATGCACTTGATTGCTAAGAATTGCTTAAAACTACCAAACATGGACACCTTCTGACTTAGCGTGCACTAGGTGTTTCTGTTAAATGTAGAAGAATATAAGTCCACCAGAGAATATGTTGTATGATTTTCCTAAAACATACAGTTTTATTTTAAATTTTCTAAATTTCAATGGAGTGTTGGTGCTTAGGCGTAATGCAACTGTGCTGCTCCAGCCCAACTAGAAATGCCAGGGGTCACATCCAGTAGCTGTTGAGTGTGGCACCAGAGTCACACTAGAAGTGTTCTGGGGTTATGAGGTACTGGGGATTAAACTCAGAGCCCAGTGGACCACGTGAGCTCCAGACTTTTGCACTGATGTCCTGGTCCCTCAAAAGATTATTTTAAGGCATGCTCTTCAAGTTCATGTTCTCCTCTGAACATGTAGCATACTTGCTTGTTTCTGTTTCAATGACTCTGGAGAAGTCTGTGTTCTTTCTCAAATGTGAATGCTCCCTTTTTCTCCCCTCATATCTTTCTTTTTTTTTTCAATCCGGCCCAGGTATGCTGAACCAGAGACTCTCAGAAATGGGACAGAGCTGCTACTTGCTCTCCCTGTGCCCAGCTGCTCATAAAGTGCGTGGGAGGCATGGCGGGTTCAGCCCTGGCCTGCCACCCCAGCAGAGCCTCACAACAAGCCAGACCACCCTCCCCTACTCCATGGGGCCCTCCATTTTCCACTTTCAGACTACCCTCTCCTCACAACTCCACCCAGCAGACCAGACTATCACAGCCCAGCTCGCGTGGCCGCTAGCGGCCGCACGCTTCATCAATAAATGCTTTATTTAGAGGTGACTACAACAGTATGCCACCCACACAGCAAGCCTGGCAAGCTGCTCGTGTAGTATTTGATATGCCAAATACCAGTAACATTTATCTTAGGTCATTCCCATGTTCCTGGAGCAAGCGGATGCCTTTGGGTTCTACTAGCATGAGACAGGACATATGGATATATTACTGATGCCAGCTCTAGCAAATAGATGATTAACGGGAAGATAGTGATAGTGATAGTGAAATTTCAATGGAGACACAAGCACAGAAAAGGAGGATGTTTATTTTAAAGAAGGAATTTTTCAGACACATGACAAATGGAAATACTGGTCAACTTCTGTATCAGAAGAAACAGGAAGGAGAAAGTCATAGGAACTGTGTTCCACTATAGGGCAACCAATGATTATCCCATACGATGACACATGAGGGAATGCTAGCTTCTCTTTTAGCAAAATTCTCCCACCTGGGAGAGAATATTTTGATCTTAAAGCTCATGATTTGGGGAATGTTGGTTCCAGATTGTTTAAGTATATGTGAAGGAAAACAAGTAGGTTTGGTCCTGATATTTAAAAGCTATAGCATTGAGCTCCATGCTACCTAAAGCATCTACCATTGGGTGGAATTAAGCATCTTCTGTTGGGTGGAATTAAGAATCCATATCTTAATTCCGTTGAGGGAATTAATATATCAGAATATTAAGGAATCTTCTCAAACAAGCTGACATGATATATGTGAATTATACCAATAGATACAATGGGATTTGTTGCATTTCAAATATGTCTAACATTAAAACTTCTTTTTTGATTAAATTTTAAAAACTTCTTTTTTTTTTCTCCTTTTTTGTTTGTTTATTTTTTTTTTAATTTTTTTATTTTTACAATTACAAAGATATACAATTAAAAAGTTCATATTTGGGTTTTGGTCATACAGTGTAGCAGCACCCATCCCGCCACCAGTGCCCATCTCCCACCACCAACGTCCCCGGTTCCCTCCCCTCCCCCAGCCCTCAAAAACTTCTTTTTGATTAAATTTTGAATTAGCCTACTAATGAAGAATACAGATCGCCAAAGATGCAAACTCGACTACAATTACTCAGATCACCATCTGTCTTGGATTTTTTCAAAATCATCTTAAATTTAAGTTCAGATTAGTAAATTTCTGGGATTGCTGTTGCTGTTTTGTGGTTGTTTTTTTTTTTTTTTTTTTAGTCAGAAGGGATAGACAGAGCTCCCAATTATCTTCTAAATCAAGTGCCTTATAGCAAAGTAAATTGTGAAATGTGCAGTCACTCCACTCCGAAAGAGCATTTAGACCTAATCTCTGCCCAAACTTCCACATGACGAAATTGCCCTAACTGGCACTTTGGGCACTGTCAGACACTGTTCAACACGAGCTGCATAGCTACACCCTCTGGCACTTAAGTAGTGAGGCCAAAAGAATCTCATTAAAAATGAAACACATTTGGTAAACACTCAGTAGAAGAGGTGCCAGTTGGAAAATACAGATCATTGATTTGCCAAAGTGATTTTGGTGAGTGTATGAAAAGATTATCAGAAGCATTTCCTGTCTCTCAGCAATATTCTCACAAAAGTATGGTACATTTCTAGTCTAAAGCCAGGAAAATTGTTTGGCCATAAGCACTATCAACTGCCTTTTCAAAGACAGAAGAGTTTGAACACCTTTAGGTTAATTAGTTTAAAAAATGTAATGGTAAATACCCAAGTTATAATACTTGATCTCGTCTTTATAATAGCATGTAAAATAAGGGTAAAATGCTCTGACTAAATATTTTAGGGGAATGCATTTAAAATTGTCTCATGCCGCTAATTGGCCCTCAATAAATCCTTCTTAATCCTCTATGAAATTGTAACTCTATATTCAAATCACAGCAGCACATTTTAGCACGATTCTTTCTTCATAAAATACTTTAACCTTTTCCTTATGATTTGTCTGGCATGAAGGTAACCCTACAGCAGAAAGCACTCAGCCTTATTATTAAAGTTTCTTCTAAACTCTCAGGTTCTTTTTTCCAAGGATGAAATTCTCTTTCTATCTACATGCACAATCAATGTATCATGTACATTCATTGTGCATATTTATAACAAATGTAAATCAGCAGAAATTATATGCTACAGTTAATGTGAATTACACACAAAAATGAGACGCAGATTTTCTAATAATGTTCTATCTTGGTCTTTGAGAAACATCTTGTTCTGCACTTCATTCTGAATATATATAAAAATATAATACTGATATAAATTGACAATGCTAGATTTCATTGACAATGCTAGATTTCTAAATCAAGATCTATAAATTGCAAGCATTCCTTCTGCAGTCCCATAATCCAACATCTTTTAACCCCAGGTCATTTTGGGGTTCGATGTGTGGCTGATATTTATTCAACATCTATTTCTCTAGCGCCAACCAAGTACAAGGTACAGTACGATGCACTTCCTAAGCATACAACAAAAAGTAAAAAGGATCAAAT
The DNA here is from genome assembly GCA_021461705.1 of Cryptotis parvus. NCBI lineage: Eukaryota > Metazoa > Chordata > Mammalia > Eulipotyphla > Soricidae > Cryptotis > Cryptotis parvus. The sequence continues at coordinate 143,453 of JAJIBD010003244.1, read as the reverse complement.
TCCTGTTCTTTTTATGTTAAAATTACTGTGTAAAACAATCAATGAAAGAATCCCACAAAAATCATATACCTACTATTGTGATACAGAAAAAAATCTAAATTAAAAAAAATTCTGAGTAGTATGCTGTGAATTCTATGCTCAGAACATAAACATCAGCATTCCAATACTTCCCACAGTCTCCCCTTTAATCTCAAAATTTGGTCTTAAATGCCATGCTAAGAACATGCTTTCAATAACGAGCCTAGACTGTTGTATACATTAGAATCTGTTCATCAGTACGTTCCAACCTACTGTGTGTACATTACAGAAAAGGACTAGAGCTACCCTGATATCATTTTTTCTATGGGTTTTTATACTAGTAAAACATTTATTTTCATTTCCTGCAAACACGGTGGTGAAGGGCACATTCTCATTCTTAACCTTTTGTCACTACATCATAATCTATCCTATCAGTTGTCCAATTGGCGTGAGTTAGTAATGATACTTTTCTGAAGCTATGGTGGAAATCTGGGCCCTGTCTATCAGTCAAGTGGAAAAATTTCTCAAGAGTGGAATTATCCTCAGACTCACAACTAAACCAACTGGACAAAAGTGATTTTTCAGTTGAACAGTATAACCGGGTCCTTTGTAAAATAGCACATAAAGGAAGTGGTGGTTCAAATGTTGTTTCTGGTGAAATATAGCAGGGAAAATGGTTAACCTTAACCCAATACAGACGACTAGAACAACAGCTTGAGTAATATCTACATTGGAATTAGTGACTCTAGAATTCATGGAGAGAATGGCTATACTTATTTTACAAATGAATTATCTCTGAATATTATAGGACTCGAAATAATTATTTCGCCTTTACTTCATGATTTGTTCCTTAGCTCAGCCTGTGTTAATCATTCTATGGAACTATTTAAAAAAGGCGGCATATGTGAAAAGATATCGTTAATGATGAAGTACTTTTTTTTTAAATTCAGGCCTTGGAAGTTTTATAACCAATCCATTTCTAGAACTTCACATTTGTCCCAGAATTTTAAAAAGAATATGATAAAAAATGTAAATTCTTTCACCAATGCAAACTAAAGCCTGAATTTAAAGATCAAGGACGGCAGAATACAACCCATGTAACAGAGAAAATCTTTAAGGGAATATATGAGCGTATGTGTGTGCAATGAGCGCATGTGTGTGTGTGTCTGTGTGTGTTTGTGTGTGTGTGATCAAGGCCATAAAGCCAGCTTAGAGCATGGTTGCTTTTATTAATGAAACAGATCATAAGATTGTATAAATGCAACACGGAGGGATATAAGAGATTAATTAGCTCATTATTTTAGATACAGTCTCAGGAAACAGTAGATATGATATCTGCAGCACCTTTATCTTGAAGACTTAGAGTACCTTTAAGAGAAGCGAAGGTAAATATATTCTAGGAACAGGACAAGAAGGAAAGAAGAACTAAAGGACTCAGGCACTGAGCACTAAATATATTTATATCCTTTGAATTCTCCTAAGTTAATGAGTCATTACTTTTTTCTCTTTCGTGAAAACAACTGGAGTGATGGATTATGCCTTATTTTACAATTTTTATTCAAAATAAATACAAATTCATCAGTAGTAACTGGAAATCTGTGATAAAATGACAGTTCAGTTAGTAGAGTTAAAAATCATTGGAGGGGCCGAGCGATAGCCCAGCGGGTAGGGTGTTTGCCTTGCATGCGGCCGGCCCATGCTGGCCAGGGTTCGATTCCCGGCATCCCATATGGTCCCCTGAGCACCGCCAGGAGTAATTCCCTGAGTGCAGAGCCAGGAGTAACCCCTGAGCATCGCTGGGTGTGACCCAATAAGCAAAAAAAAAAAAAGTAATAAGATTTTTGGGGCTGGAGCAATAGTCCAGCGGGTAGGGCGTTTGCCTTGCACGCGGCCGGCCTGTGCTGGCCGGGTTCAATCCAGGGCATCCCATATGGTCCCCCGAGCACCACCAGGAGTAATTCCTGAGTGCAGAGCCAGGAGAAACCCCTGAGCATTGCCGGGTGTGACCCAAAAAGCAAAATAAAATAAAATAAAATAAAATAAAATAAAAATCATTTGGAGAAAATAAAAGATGTTGATTTAAAAAAAATGCACAAGACTCAGGGACTCTACCTCATTCCTTAGCACTGCACGCCCTACCCCACCCCCACCATCACTCATCACTGCTGAGTATGGCCCAGGTGGTCCCCTAGAACTGCTGGGATGGGCCTGCTCATCCCCACAGGCACAGTGTTGGCCCCTCGTGCTCCACAGTCCAGAATTGCTATAGAGACCGAAAAGTGTTGTTTGGGAGCCTCCTAATCCTCCCTCAAAGCAATTCAAAGAAGTAGGCATCATCTGTGGAGCAATTCTTGTATTCACTAAGATATTATAAGATAAAGAAGGAATTAAAGATAAGACTGAGCATGGACAAATATTTATTTATGGTTGCCCAAGACTTATTTGAGGGTCACCCATTTTGTTAAAAGGAAATCCAAACCCTCATTATTACATTAGAGACTGATGTAATTTCAACAAAAAACAATGTACGTGTTTTAATAATTACTGTCTGTAGCAAATGAAGGTACTTTAAAAATATATATTTGGGCCATAAAAATATATATTTCGGCAGTGCTCAGGGTTTACTCCTGGCCAGCTACAAGTGTCCTTCCAGCCGTGTTATCTCTCTGACCTCAAGAACAAATACTAAGTTCACCCAAAGGAACCATTGTTCCATCATACAAAATGGTGTCTTGAAGGCACATCTTCTCAATTACATTTTGTCTCAGCAAGTATGCAGGGCCCTAAATTTATGTCTTTCTCACTTGAGCCCTTGAAAGAGCAATTGTAAATTCAATAGCTAAAAGTGCTTTCCAAATGTACTCATCGACTCCTTACCTACTTGAAAGCAAAATGGAACAGCTGTTTATGTATTGATTTACTCATTCATATAGCTAATAAAGATTAGCCAAGCAATGATTAATCTGTTTGGTCAAGTGCACATCATGTTATGCAATACAGAAGCTGAAGTGAAGAGTAAACGTCCTGAGACCAAGGAATCACCTTTTCGTTGGAAAGAGAAGCCAAGAAATGTTTAAGTAAAATTCAAAGAATTCAGCTTTTATATTTGTCAACAAAGTATTTTGAAAAACCCAGTTTTAATGTCCAGTCTTATTATTTTATTTTTTAAAACTTTTATAGTGCTAAAAGACCACAAATCTAGACGGTTTTCTTCTAATATATGGTACTTAGATTTTCTGGGACATGTTAGCACAACAATCTGGAAAGACAGGAAGAAGGGAGAAAAGATAATGAAGGTATAAAAGGAACAGTTCCTAGACAAAGTTCTCAATCATTTTTTAATACTGATTACCTGCCTGATATTTACTAGGATTAAATAGTCATTTAAAAAAGCTGGTTTATTATTAAAGTTCATCACTAGAAATTCATAAAGAGAAAATGAAAGGGAAATTTCAAAAGTGAAAACAAACATCATAAATTGGCTAAAGCCATTAATTCTCTGATGGTCTGTCTGAACGTGTTCTATTTGCACATATTTACAAAGACCACCATCTATGTGCCTTATAATGTCAGAGTTAAAGTTATTATAAATGATAAATGGGGACAATCCATCTACAAGATTTTTCTTTTTTTGATGAATTACATTCATTTTTGTTCATTAATTTTATTAGGAAAGAATTAATTGTATCTTTTCATCATCATATAGATGTTATAATGGTGTCACTCAACATTCCCCAATATTTTACCCAAGTACCCAATATTTTACCCAATTACTCAAATACTCAATATTGACAGGAGGAAAACATATTATGTTTAGTATCTGTTCAGATATCACTGTTTGAAACTTATTTGAATTTTGGTTTCAGTAAAGAAATGTTTTCAGAAAGTAGGCTTTATTAAAAGCTACCTATTTTATAGTATACTGTTGAGTACATTAAGTAGAGATTCAACCTAAGGATTCCAACAGTGAATTTTAAAGACGTGTTTATATAATTCAGCTGTCTATATAGTTCCTTTTAAAAATTTACAGTCAAGTTTGCCCTTTCTTCAGGGAACTGCAGGGAGCTTAGACTTCTAATGAGTTCTCCTATGAAAAGCATGACTCAGCAGTTTAGGGGAAGCCAGGCAGACGTTTCATTACTAGGTTTTTTGGTGTGTCTTCTTATTTTAATTTTGGGGCCACACCTGTCAGTGTTCAGGGTATACTCCTAGTTCTGTACTCAAGGAGCATTCCTGGTTGGCTCCAGGGACCTATAGGGAGTCAGGGACCAAACCCTGGGTCAGCAGCATACAAGGCAAGTGCTGTATCCTGCCATTTCAATGCTTTGTTCCCCCATTGGCCCAGATTTGAACCAGCCTGTTAGTACAAGGTTTAGAACTTCCACTAAGCATTTAGAATCTGTTTTATTTCTCCTGCAATGTTTTACCTTTCCTATGAAAGCTGCTATAAATTTTATATCATAATAGATAGGAACTAGAAAGCTGTACCAAAGATTTCAAAACATGAATCATTTTTCAAGATAATGATTTTTGTCACAGTGTGATAATGTTGTCATGTGCCAATAATGAACAAAATTAAAATGTCATCCATTTCTAGGTAAGTAAAGCTTGATATGAACTGTAAGATTCTATCAAGGTAGTTTAAGAGAAATACTAAAAGTCTATTAAATGCTATTAGGTTGCTCTCATTTCAATTCCTGAAAAAAAATCAAGACATGAGGGGAAAAAAGCTGAAATTCAAAAAAATAAGAAGATATTGACCCTTAATTTCCAGAAGCCCACCACCTCCGTTATTAAAGATACGGAGGCAATTCAGACAGTACTATGAATTGTTGGGATTTCTTAAAAGCACCATGTCTCTGAAAACTGTTTGCATATACAATACAACTTTGCATATACACAACTTGTGAACACCCTGGAGTTTCAAAATATATTTTTGTGTGTGCAGACAAAAAATTATACCACCCGCACGGCAGAGCCTGGCAAGCTACCTGTGTCAGATTTGATATGCCAAAAACCAGTAACAATTTTAGACCTTATTCCCATTAGCTGAAGGAATTGTTTGAGGGCTCTTCAAGTCCTGGAGCGAGCAGATGCCCTTGGGCTACACTAGCACCTGAAAGGACTCATGGAGCTGTTACTGGTGCCTGCTGAAGCAAATCGATGAACAATGGGAAGACAAGTGATACAAGCAAACTTTTTATCTCAATACCATAGAATTCAAACTATATAGAAGAATTGGTTTTAGCTTTAACTTGGGTCATAGAATACATATTCACCAAAAAAATTAATATTAGATTGATTACAAAAGAATAACAGGCAACCTCCTATCAAAAATTTAAGTCTAAATAATAGAAATCTTAAGTTTGAAATTAAATAGACCATACTGCACTTTTCACATTGTCCAACATTGGAAGAATTTGTATTGAATGAAGCATATCCCATTGTCCAAGCCACTGATTGATCCATTTTTTGAAGTTGTGTGTTTTTTCCTTGCTCTTGTTTGATAATCTTATCTTGACTCAGCAATGCAAAACTTAGTAATGTGAAAACAGATACCTGGAATCAATTTGACTTTCTTTTTGCTCTTATTTTCTTATTGTTGCTGTTTTCCCCTATGTTCAGGACAAAAGCATGCAGCATCTAATTCAAAGAGAAAAAAATAAGTGTGATCTAAGGGGAATGCATTTTATTGATTATAGCAAAGAAGGGAGGACGCAATTTCAATCAGCTCATCCTACTTGGTCTGAACATAAATGAAGCTTTGTTCAGAAGAAATGAGCATGAGGTAATGCCGTCATAAATAATTGCTTAAATCATCCCAGCATTATGGAAGCTGAAATTTTGTAAAAAGGATGAAGCCCTGTAAAATGTAAAAGTCTATAAAGACAGGCTCTTAAAAAAGTTGAAGCTTTATCACTGGACAATATCTTTTTATGCAGCACATGGCTTGAAGTCTAAGTTTTGAGTTCCCTTTACATTAATAATTAAAAGTCAAAACAGGTATAACTTTTGTTTTATTGCTAGCTCTATCTACTAAAAACAGAATTAATGATTGCATGGAATATAAGCAATGAATAACTTTTTGCCTAACATTGTACAGACATGCATGAGAGTATGTATTTCTAATAAGTCCCCTAAAAGTTCAACATATTTCTTCTATAAATAGTGAAATATTGATCTATAAAACTAAAAAAACACAACAATGAATTTAATGAAGACCATTAATATGTACCAGTGTAAATTCCAGGATATTTTCTTGACTTCTGTGGGAAAGCCTTACATTAAAATGTGCTTAAAAAGAAAATGTTATTATAAAACTAAGTGTCTCTATGTCTCGAAATTATTTTTAGACCTCAATATATAAAATTTTGATGGAATTTACAACTTTTTAGCAGATATGGACAAAATTAATTAAAAGACTATAATAATAGGAGGCTAGTTTCTTGCTGGGTTTTTTTATAGGCATCATTTTTTGGTCCTTATGAGAAGTACTTGGAGGTGTCAGTCAGTTTCCTAGCTGATATGTCCACAGGGTGGAAAGATAACCTATGCCCTTGGGCTTCCACAACTGGGAATTCATAGTCCACTGCCAAGGGAGGTGACCAGATAGAAGGATTGGGACACCAAAAGCCAGGCAGTATAGTTCTGTCACTGCTCATCAGTGTGACCTCTGTCCAGTTTAGTGAACTAGCTGTGCATCTGTTTTCTTTTTTAAAAAATAGGATAATGTCCCAAAGTATTATTAGAAGTATTTAGTGTGCCAAGATGCTAAAAAGTGGTCCGAATTTTCAAAACAGGATTTTTCTCTATGTATAATTTCACTGTCATTTCTGGTTCTGTTGTCTTCAATTTTGTATCTATAGGAAGCCACTTAGAAAAATATGTATGGAGTTCTGACCTTTTTGGCATCATGGAAACACATAAGGAGCAATCAATAGAATTCAGGAAAGTTAAATGAAGAAGATTTGAATGAGTCTTAAATCATGATAACCTATTGGTAAAAAAGTTATTAATAAAAAGTCTTGTGTAGCTAGAAATAAGAAACTACTTCAGAATTAACTTAAGAAACTTCTACAGCTATCTTGCAGAAGTCTCCTGGGGATTTTGCTAGACAGATTCATTTTCCAAATAGTTCTCATAAAAAAGCTTTTCCTACCAAAGATTATAAACACTAGTTTCTATTCATGCATGTAAAATACATCTCCAAGATTAAAGTTAATCTAAGAAAAATGCCATATTTAGATGCAGAATTATTAGGTTAAAAACTTTCTAAAAGTATTGTTCTTATCAAAATATTCAGAAGTAATATAATATTGTTAAATTCCACAGTTTTTTTCTGTCTCTACAACACTTATTTCTCTTTCTACAAAACAAGTTGTCAACTAGTTAAGTCTTCCAAAATTATTCAGCAATGTATGTGATCTGAATGTGTAGCAAATAAGTTTTTTAGTATAAATATAATGCAAAAATAAAGTCTTCATAACAGAAATGGTAATGCTCAGAATTTATTTTAATTCTCAGTTGAATATAACAAGGAAAAATTTTAGTCATCTAATTTGGAATTATTTAATTTCCTCTGTTCAATTGTTTAAATTTTATTAAATGACTAATATCTGGCAATTCCCTTTGTGTTTAATCATAGTTTGGTCTGGAAGCATAGTGTTCTATAAATATTTAAAGACATGAAATAAGAATTAACTTCTTACCTAATAGTATTTCTTCCAAGTAATGAAAGTATGATATATTGATAAATATAATGCATTAAGCAGCTTACAGATATATTTCATTTTACTCAATAGCCACATAAAAAGTTAGTCAATTTTTTTCTAACTGAACCAGAATTTAAATGAAACTGAAGAGCACATGCAGCTCTCTGATGACCCACCTTCATTTCTTTCTCCTTCTTGAGTGGTATTGCCTCTGACCAACTTAGCATTAGAGAATAAAGAGAGAAAGTCAAATTTAAGAGTGAAAGTTCTCAGAGGCTATCCAGGAAAGTTATTCTAAGCAAAATAAAATTCTCATTTATAGATAGATAGATCTATATTAGATTATATGTTTTAATATAGATTAACATAGGTATATAAATATGGATATTTACAAAATTACAAATATATAACTATCTCTATATATAATTTTCATTAAACTCTTTGTATACTTAAACAATGAATTCACCATTTGCAAGGCCTCATATAACATAACTTTCCAGTAGGCTTTTAAATCAATTCATACTTCCTCCTTTTAACTTTAAAATAATGTTATGAAATAAAGTCGCTTTATATAAAATTTCCACTTTCAAAAAAATTTCACCATGAATTAGTTAAATAACTCTGAGGGTCTTATTCTTTTGCAAACTAATCTTCCAGTTAAACAGAAAACTTCTTTGTTTGACCCTCCCTCCCTCGTTCCAAACTGTGAAAGATTTCTGCAGCATTGTATCTGAATAACCCAATTTTGTTTAATTCACAAAGGCACTGAAAGGAAACTGGGAACAAGAGCAGGGAGGTGATTAACTGCAGTCACAGCAGCCTGGCATGGCCTCAGACACACCTCTCCTCCTTTCCCTGTGGCTTTCCATTAATATTGTAGTGGGTTCAGCCAGAATTCAACTTGCTGGTAACAGGTTAACAGTCTCCACAGAGAAAAAGCATCAATTCAGTTGTCAGGTCATAACAGCAGGTTGCAAGTTAAGTTATTGTGGATCTTTCCTTCCATCCTCTTTCTTCTCACCAAGCCACACACAGGCAACAGAGGACACTGAAAGAGAATGTTTTCTTTCTAGTGGAAAACCATCACCTGAGTTTTCCCAGGAAGCATCCAATTACTCTAACAGCGTCTAAGAAATTCTCCAGCCACTACCCATCAGAGCTGTGCTGAGCCCTTGAGTGGCAAGGAAGACATAGGAAGACAGCATTTTGGTGTGCTAAATTTATCCGAACCTAGGAGGGTCCTATGTGAACAAATGGCGATGGAACAATATCTTTGGAGGGTTAAGAGGAGTAGGAAAAGTAAAATAAACAGCATAGCTAGAAAATTCCTTGAGAGAACACGACTTATTACATAACAACAGACTTGTTCATAGTGATAAAAGAATAAAGCATGCCAGTGTTTCCAGAGATGTCCTCATGTAATTTACATTTTAGCAATTTCACTACTGTTCTCCAGTTCTGGGAACTGAGACCTCTAATTCTCAATCTCTGATCTCCTTCCTCTTTGCAATGAAAGACAGTCTGACATTTGAGAGCTTCTGAAGTTAACTGTCTCTTGTTTTTACTGACGAGACACAGCAGCGTGGGGGGCAGAAGGCATGAACTTCTCTGAAAAGGCTTGTGGCCACATTAAATTTGGTCTCTGAACTGCATCAAGGCTAGTAAGATCTTTGCTCAGTTCTTTTTTTCCCCCTCTATACGTTATTGCCTCTGGAACTGTAAGTCTTAACTGCAAGCTCATTCTATCTGAAACAAGAAACAACTTTAGCACTGTGCTGAATAAACACTCTGCTGGATATAATACCATCATAAATACATTTAAATTAAATTACCTAAACTGCCTTAATCTTTCCATTTTTAATCCCCAGACTATCTTTATGAAAAACAGGGGTGGAACAATGCTCATAATATGCTTGTTATTACCAATGGTAAAAATCTTTCCTGGTAATGAAAGTTCACAGTGCTTATATTTGTGATAAAAAAAATGCACATATTGAATATTTTCTGTTTATGCAGACGTAAACTCTCCATTGTTATCACAGCCCTCAATAATGAAGGAGGATTACAGTGATTTTTTGTGGGGGAAATCATGGTCTTCACACTGCTTATAAAAGTGCTAATTTTGTATTTGTTAGTGTTACTAAATCGATCCCTTTTCCTTTCCCATTAAAGGAAGTTTCACAGGCCATATTGCTTTATATATTTTTTTCATAATCCAAATTGTATTATGGATTTTAAAGTATATTCAGGAAATATAAATTGATATTGTTGATGATGACCGTAACACAGTATGTGTGTATCAACTATTTTTTAAAGATAAAATTGGTGCATGAGGATTTCCAAACAAGAGATCCTCAGTGGGACCTTCATAAAATGGGCAAAATCACCTTCATCATAACCCTGGAAATTAACCAAGGGGTTTCAATAATTGAGGAGTATTTCTTTAAGGATGAAAACGGGTTTAAAATGAATACCATGTTGTTTAAACTCCTTTCTGTTCCAGTACTCCAGTTTCATAGAAGACTGAAAATCAATAGTCCTATAATTATAGTACTTGTGAAAACCAGCACCCTTACTGGAGGAGGTGAATATTGGGTACATGGGTTGGAAACTACTCAAAAACCCCATTTAAAGAGCACTATGATTGTGTGAATGCTGTTACAAACACCCAGAAATAGGACTCGTCTTTATTGGAACTGACTCTAAAGTTGTTCACTGCAAACAGCCCTTTATTTGGGCATTTGTTGAACTCAATCAGTGGCATGTATTTGAGAATATGAACAAAAAGCAAGGAGGAATAATGATCAGGAACAGAAACCTGTGGGAAACCATCACACACTGAAGAATATAGTCATGGAATATGGTTCCAAACAAAAAGGAGAGAGAAAAGTGAATACGGAGAAAATTTATAAGCATATGTTCTTGTATGTGTATAACATATACACATAGAAATACTTCCCGTACCAACAAAAAAGACTTTAAATAAAACCTATAATTAGTAAGCTGTATTTGTACATGAGAATATGTTATGCAATTACATCATGTTTAAGACAACTGCATGAAGGCTGGAGAGATGAAACAGCAGTTAGGCCATTTGTTTCGCACCCAGTCAACCTGCGTTTAATCCTAGCATCATCCCTGATGGTAACCTCAGCACCCCCAGCCGTAGTTCCTAAACAAAGTGCCAGGATTAACCACTGCATGTTTTCATGTGTGGCATAAAAACAAACACACAAAAAAGACAGCTTTATGAAGACGGAAAATGAAAATGAAAGAAAACATCAGTGAAGATCTATAGACTTTTTTAATAATCTAAGATGATCATGAACATGCAAAAGAGGCATCGGCATTGATGTCCTTGTCAACACGAACAGGTCATCAGCATTGATTCATTTGAATGCCTCCGGCTCCGGGCACATCTGTTCAACTCCACCATTCTCCCTGCATTAACATATGCCTCCAGAGACCTGGGCCCTACGAAAGCAGGATTCAGGTCTCCCAAAGAGGAATCGAAAAGAGCTATGTTTGGAATATCATGCCTCACTCAAGTGAAAGAAGGAATAGTCAGGGGCGCCATCTCATTTGCCAAGGCATCAAAAAATCAGATGGGCTGGACATGTAATGCGATTTGGAGATGACTACTGGGCTAGAGCCGTTTCTGACTGGATCCAAAGGGACATTAAAAGATCACATGGCCGCCCACCTACAAGATGGTCAGACTTCTTTGTCAAGACCCTGAAAGACGGTTTGAGGCTCTTCATATTCCTGAAGCAACCAGATGCCATTGAGCTATACTGGCATGTGATAGGGTCAAATGGAAATGTTACTGGTGCCCACTCGAGCAAATCGATGAGTAATGGGATATCAAGTGATCAAGTGCTTATGAATTACTGTGTTAATTTTATTTTATTTTTTATTATACCACTGTGAGATGTACAATTACAAAGATGTTCATAATTGGGTCTCCGTCATACAGTGTTCCAGCACCCATCCCTCCACCAGTACCCCATTCCCATAATACTCCTTCCACCCATTCGTAACCTGCCTCTATAACAGGCCCCTTTTCTTTCTCTCTTTCTCTCTCCCTCTCCATTTCTATCTCTGTGTTTCTTTCCCTCTCTTCTCTTACACATTGTGGCTTACCTACAGATATTTATGGTTTAACATGTAAGTCTCTATGTGTACATTCAATGGTGAGTTCTAGTCTGACATTACCATTCCCCATTCCCCCATCAGCCTCCCCAGATTGTTACACCTACAATCATTATCACAGTGTATATATGTGCAAGATCCTGCGAAGGACCTGGTCCTAAACTTTATTATTATCTAAGTCTGTTGTGACCACAGAGTGGCATGCCTTTGCACAGCTGTGGGTCTGGTCCCTAGCTTATCCAGCATTGCTGGTTGTTGTGGCTGCCAGCTGGTAGCCTCGCCTGCTGCTGGGCCATTGAGATGGAAGGGATGGGGAGGGCCCCAAACCCTCTCCAAGTCCAGATGGCGGTGCGGCCTCCCCCAAGTGTCTGCTGGCTCTAGGAGCTATGTTGCTCATGGCCAGGGTCCGAGCTTTTACCATCCTCCTTTGATCCATGGGACACTGCACGTGAGTCGAGCGGCAGAGCTGTGGTCTGATCTGTAGCTTATCTGGCTTTTTTGTGTTAATTTTAATCTATAGGAAAACCAATATAAAACTAAAAAGTTTTGGGGCCGGAGCGATAGTCCAGCGGGTAGGGCATTTGCCTTGCACGCAGCCAACTGGGGTTTGATCCCCAACATCCCATATGGTCCCCGAGCACTACCAGGAGTAATTCCTGAGTGCAGAGCCAGGAGTAACCCCTGAGCATTGCCGGGTGTGACCCAAAAAACAAACAAACAAAAAAAAAAACAAAAGTTTTAATAAAAGAGAGTGAGATTACATTGTTACTGGCATCAATGTTAATGAAATGATACTGGCGCCCACTCAAGCAAATCGATGAATAATGGGATATCAAGTGATCAAGTGATCAAGTGAGATTACATTGCACACTAGAAAATATATATGCATTACAAAGTAAAATAGTAGGAGGAAAATGAAGAAAAAGACATAAGACCCACTTGACTATAAATCACAAAATCAGTGATACTTTATTAATATTACATTATGCAAAGGCAAATTTGTATAATGCATTTTATAAGTGCTATTGTCCCCTGGGCACATTTGGTGGCACTAGGGTTTAAACTCATCGACTAAGGTTTGTCCTCATGCTTCATACAATGGAATCATCACCAGACATCTGCTAAGTATTTTTTTAAATAATAAAACTATATAATCTATAAGAGCATATTTTGGACTCAAGACATGTTGATGATACAACATAGAAAGATCACAATCACAATCTTCCCATTCATCATCTCTTTGCTAGAGCGGGCACCAGTAATATCTCCATATGTCCTGTCTCATGCTAGTAGAGCCAAGGGCATCAGCTTGCTACAGGAATATAAAGAGCCTCAATCCATTATATTAGGTCATGGGAGTGACCTAATATAATTGTTACTGGTATTTGGCATATCAAATATGACAGGAGCAGCTTGCCAGGCTTGACGTGCAGGAGGCATACTCTTGTAGTCATCTCTAAATAAAGCAAGTTTGATGAACCGAGTGGCCGTGCAAGCCGGGCTGTGATAGGCTGGTCTGCTGGATGGACTTCTGACGAGAGGGAAGTCTGAATGTGGAAAATGGTGGCCCCCATGGAGTGGGGGCCGTCTGGCTTATTGTGAGGCTCTGCTGGGGTGGTGGGCCAGGGCTAGAACCTGCCATGCCTCCCGGGTGCCTCATGAATGGCTGGGCACAGGGAGAGCAAGGAGCAGCTCTGCCCTGTGTCTGAGAGTCTCTGGATCAGCATACCTGGGCGGATTCACTGTATCACTGTATCACTGTCTTCCTGTTCATCATCAATTTGCTCGAGTGGGCACCATTAACATCTCCATATGTCCTGTCTCATGCAAGTAGAGCTCAAGGGCACCTGCTTGCTCCAGGAACATAAGGAGCCTCAAACCATTCCATCAGGTCATGGGGATGAGGTCTGTAATTGTTACCGGTATTTGGCATAACAAATACGACACGGGTAGCTTGCTAGTCTCTGCCGTGTGGGTAGCACATTCTTGTAGTCATCTCTAAATCCAGCATTTATTGATGAACTGCATGGCGAAATTGGCTGTGCGAGGTGGGCTGTGATAGGCTAGTCTGCTGGGTTGAGTTCTGACGAGGGGAAGTCCGGATGTGGAAAATGGAGGCCCTCATGGTGTGGGGGGGTCCTCTGGCTTGTTGAGAGGCTCTGATGGAGTGGCGGGCCAGGCCTAGAACATGCCATCCTTCCTGAGCACCTCGTGAGCGGCTGGGCACAGGGAAAGCCAGTAGCAGCTCTGCCCCCATGTCCTGGCCGGATTGAGAAAAAAAAAACTGCTGCAGGGTGGGTGTCAATGATCCGTGCTGTGATGGGCTGGTCTGCTGGGTGGAGTTCTGACAAGAGGGAAGTCCAAATGTGGAAAATGGCAGCCCCTATGGAGTGGGGTCGTCTGGCTTGTTGTGAGGCTCTACTGGGGTGGTGGGCCAGGGCTAGAACCCACCATGCCTCCCGGGTGCCTCATGAAGGATATCTGCCATAGAAGGATATGCCATATAAAAGTAATATCAGAAGACAGTCTTAAAACTATAAGCCTTACTACAGGCAAAAACACTGATACAGGACATAAACAAAAAAAAATAGTTTGATATGTCAACAAAGCATCTCCATTAAAGAACAGAATGGAAGATTAGTAAGAATAAATATGGAAACAATAGTCAGCCAATCCTGTCACAGCTAGAGAATGCATGGCCAATTTCATGTTATGAAGCATCCATGGAATATTCTCCAGGAAAGTCCTTATGTTAAACCAGAAAACAGTCTTGGATTAAACCGAGGATTAAAATTGTATGATTTGTGATTTATAAAAATGTAATATGTTCGTTTATTTAGTTCCAAGCTTTCCAGTTTTAACATTGGTTTGTCCTTTTTTCTCCTGCAGGGAGCTTAGGTTAATTGAGCTACATTCACTAGAGTGCTCCTGGGGGCACACCCAACCCCACCCAGACACTCCCAATCCAGTGCTTAAGTTCTCCTTTGTGCTCCTCTTCCCCAGTGAGTCACAGAATACCTCCAACTCAGACACTTAGCTTGTGAAACCAAACCTTCTGATGGCTCTTGTTTTGTATATGTAAGCAAAATAGTACTTTGTCTTTCCTTTATGTCCTTTGCATAGTTTTACATTAAAGCAATGTCCTTTTCCTATAAACACAGGAAGACAGTTCATTCTATGTTTTCATAATATGGGAGTTAATTGACTCCTAAAAGTATTTACTCTGGGGCATCCATCATATTTACTTGCCCTTAGATTGATCTTAGCTCCTTACACTTTAAAGGGTGGGTCCTACTGTTGTAGGCAGGCAGATAGGGGGTCCTCTCATGCAATGAATTCTTGACCTAAGGCTGTCCAAAGTCACCTTTTGGAACCAGGAACCAAGACTTGATAAGACCCATTAGCCAACAACAAACCCTGAGGGAGCTGGATCAACCTTTCTCTGCCCAGCCCTTAATTCAGCTACATCCAGGACAGAAGATCAAGCAGGGATAGAGGTCTAGAAAAGGAGATTTTCAAAGAAGACCACTACCAAAGTCTACTCCCCTTGGCAACAGCCCTAGCAACTTAGGTTGACTCCCCCATATGGGAGTATCTTGGGAAGAAAACTATAAAAGCCGTCCTGACCAAAGGACAGCACACACATGCTTCATGGACCCTCATGCTGCCTGAGCCTACATGCCTAGCACATGTGGCGTCCAAACACGTGTGTTGTCCACATCTCCCCTCTTGAGATGTGTACTCTTTCTCTCTTACTTTCCTTCCTCCTTTTCTTTCCTAAAACCTCCTTAATAAAACCTGGTTTACTTCACTACTCATGGACTCCTGAAAATTCTTTTTCTGCAAGGAAGACAAGAACCCTGAGGCAACCCTGGGTAAGGCCTAGGACTGGCTTTCCTTTCCTGCAAAGAGCAAGTCCTTGCTGCAGCCTGAGTCCGTGGCTCCCCGAGAAATCTCGGGTAGTGGGGAATCAACTCCCGTGCCTAGAGATCAGGTGGACATCAGGTGTAGCTTGACGGCCACCTTGTGGGGCCGGTGGAGCTCAGGCCCACGCTGCAGGGGCTCATCTCAGACTTTATCAGTCCTAAGCCTCCCCAGTGGGTCCCAGGTGGCAGAGGCGGCTGGGGAGAAAGCGACCATCTCTCTCCCCTTCCGGCCTCACATAAGCCAACCGTGAGGTCCACCTGCATCACTACTTAGACACTTGCAAGGCAAACTGTAAGGTACACTGGCTTTCACATGGCACAGCCTAAGTGCTATGGAGAAGTATAATAAGTTAAGAGTATGGTCATGGAACAAATACTTACATGATCCAAAAGGAAGTAACTGAATAAGAACCCTGTTGGGGTTTGGAAAAACTAACCTGGCCTGAGGACTGCAGTCTTAGAAATATAGGAAGATATCCCTAGGAAAAGCCAGCCATGAGTCCAGAGAGACCATTTTAAGTTTAATCTAGGGTATAGGTAAAAGTCTCTATCTCTTACTATGTTTATACAAAATGACTAAGATTAATCACTTGTCACCTGCCTTCCTGTTGTTCTTCAATTTACTCGAGCAGGTGCCAGTAATGTTTCCATTCATTGGGAATGAGGTCCATTATTGTTACTGTTTTTGGCATATTGAAAACACCACGGGTAGCTTGCCAGGCTCTTCGATGGCTCTGTGTTCATCCCAAGGGGCCCAGACTAAGAATAATATAAAAGAGTAAAATTTTTAATTGATTACCAGCAAATATTACTGGCAAAGGAAAGGAGGGAAGCTATTAGCTTTTAAATGGAATTCCATCCTTGGGCAGATCTATTAGAAGGAATCTGGAGTATTTAAGCTCCAAGAAGGAATTTCCTATTTTTCCTTTTTTTCTTTTTTGGGTCATGCCCGGGTACGCTTAGCAGTCCTCAGGAATTAATCCTGACAGTGCTCGGAGGGGCCGTATGGAATGCCAGGGATAGAAGCCAGGTGGTTGCGTGGAAGGCGAACACCCCTACTACGTACTATAGCTCCTGCCAGTGTATCTAATAGAAGAATTTCCTCTGAAGAGAGGCTTTCTGTCTGTCATTGCTCGCTACTGTTCTGCCACACCTATGTGTAATTGCAGCCCCCTCACCCTTCTGGATCTCTCTAGAACAATACAGGTTAATTGAATAAACTGCCACTGATCACCAGTCAGGGACCCCTTAATTTATTCATTGTTCTAGGGGAAGATCATAGGTCCCAAACTCACCAGGGGATCCCAATCACTGTAGATGGTGACTCTGAACTCAAACAGGAGTGTAAATAAGTTAATGAAAGGAAATTCGGAAAATTTATGAATACATAGAAATTTCATAACAAAGCTAAACTATTGGATAAAGAAATAGATAAGAGATGCTGAAAAATACTTAAAAATAAAGAAAAATAACATAAAAATGTGATGAACTAAAGCCATGCTCAGATGGAAATGTACAGGTTTATAAACATGTATATAGGGAAGAAAATTTTTTTTCCCCAAATTTTATTACACCATTTTAGACATGCAATTGCAAGATGCTCATGCAGAGTTCTGGTTCCACAGCGTTCCAACACCCAACCCTGCACCCAAACCCATCTCCCATCACCAATGTCCCCACCTCCCTCCCCCTCCCTCACCTCAACCACTTGGCGGGTTCTTCATGTTCTCTCTCTCCTCCCTATCTCTCCCTCCTGCCAAAATCTCCCGCTCACCGTGGAATGCAATGGATTGAAGGACATCCCTGTTTCTATTACTTTGGTGAACCGCACTGCGCATAGCGGCCACACGACCTGGGCTCGAACTGGTTTTGCTCTGTCAATCTGGTCGTGAGGCAGTGTTCCAGCATCTGGACAACAAAGGTGGTGGCTAGTGTGGTGGGCAAGTCCCATTCGGCTGCTTCCCGGACCCCCGGAGGCGATGGGCCCACTCCCAAAACCCATCTGTCCTCCCGAGAGCCCCATGGGCAGCTTAGCAGGGGGAAAGCGGAGTTCCAGCTTTCATGAGGAAGAAAATTTATAAATCAGTAACATAACATTATGCCTTACAAAACAAGAAAAATACAAAAATTAAACCTAAATCAAGAAAATAGTAAAGATTAGCATGGAGATACATAAAATACAAAATAAAACAGAATCAATTAAGCATCATTGGTTTTTTTGAATAAAAACTACTTTTAAGAATCTTTAGACTGGACAAAAAAAGAGAGAAGAACTAAAGTTACAATACTATTCAAATGTTTATCAGGTCCAGTGAGATATTGCGCATAACTGATCAGAGGCAAGCTAGAAGGCTGGGTTCCGTCTCTGGTAGCCAAAGACTCCCCAGCACCCAAATAAATGAGAGACTCAGAAAAACATTTTTTGTACCCATATTCTTATTAACACTATTCACAATAACCCAAAAGTGTAAGTGTAAACAATTATCAATCAATAAAAGAATATAGATATAATAGGAAAATAACTGTGGCAGCTATCCTAATATGGACTGCAGACATCATGCTAATTGAACTAAATGTGGCAGAGAACAAGTACTAGTTGGTATAGCTGGAGCCTAGAGAAGTCAATTCATGGAGACTGAGTTGAAAGGTGATCCTATAGTGGGGAGGAGAGTGGAGAGCTACTTATAGAGCTTTAATTTGGGGAAATGAGCAAGTTCTAGAGAAGGACCTTTGTGATGTTTCAGCCGCAATGCGATGCTGTTCATTTAACTCCCCTAAACACTTAAATCTGCTCCTCACAGTGTTGCAGGTGTGGCTGTGGTGCCCGACTGCATCAGCAGGTGGTAGACAGGGAGACAGGCTTATCTACACCCGGGCTCTGCCCTGTGGGCCCTGGATGGTTGATGGTCTAACATAGACTGGGCCATCTGGGATGAACCCAGAGCCATAGCAGAGCCTGGCAAGCTACCTGTGGTGTATTCTATATGCTAAAAACAGTAACAATAATGGACCTCATTCCCAACCAATGGAGATGTTACTGTTGCCCGCTTAAACAAATTGATGAACAATGGCAAGAGAAGTGATACAAGTGATAGAAATGATTTAAAGTGAAGCACTTTAAATGGGCTGGAGAGATAATATAGTGAGTAGGGAACTTGCCTTCCCATGAGTGACCCAGATATGATCCTCCAAAACCCTATATGGTTGCAAAATCCCTGCCAGGAGTGATCCCTGAGCCCAAAGCCAGGAGTAAGATCCAAGCACTACCCAGTGAGACCTCCCAAAAAATGCAAGAAAATGGCCATCAATAAAATTGCTATATTTATATACATTTACCATAATAATTAAGATATGCCTTATTTATATATACATGAATAAAATAATGTAGTTTACTTTATTTGCCTTTTTTATTAAATATATATTTTATAGAGTTATTATCACATACAAATTAAAAGACGGTAGGAAGAAATGCAGAGATACCTCCAGGAAAATCTTAATATTGGTGATTACTTGTTCACCAGCTCTGAGGCATTTTCATTATCATAATAAATTATATAATCATTATATAATTATCTATAATTACAATATCATAGAACTATAATTATAACTAAATGAACATCTCCTAAGCAACTACAATAGCCAGGGGCCATACATAACAGAGATACTTTATTTTATTGGCTCTGTCCCTTTCAAATTTTGGCAAAACTGTTTGCCTTATCTTTTGATGCCAAAAGAATTTTCTTAGAACAAATTTTCTTTAAAGTTTTCTTCATTTCAACTTACAGTGAAATCTTTAAAGTTTTGGGAAGTATCCTGAAGAGTCTCTTAAAAAAAATAAGGAAAGAAGTCATCATACTAATTCTTATCTCTCTAAAAGAGAAATTCCCGAGGTATTTATATTTATGGGACTCAAAATAGATGTCCTATTAAACTGCTTTTGAGATTACATAAAGAGAAAAGCAAAAAAGCTAGAAGGCAAAAAGAAGGAGTTTCAAAAATGCGTATAATGTATTTTGATGAGGAGAATCAAAGGATTGCAGATTTAATCACACGCACAACTTTAAAGTCTAATTATAGGAGTCCATCGTCTGAGCCAAAGGCCAGAAAACTAATTCTTACTCATAAATATAACTGAATTGAAACTCATTTCACAGAAGCGTCATCAGAGTCTTGTGGGGCCATGGTTGTTTCAGCCCTTTGCTCTATTTACTTTGTTGGCAAAACTCTGCCAGAATATAAAACAAATTTCAGAACTCATCAATTAGAAATCCTTTAATGCATTTTCAGAAAGGAAGAACTTCTGGCCTGAAGCAGTTCTAATCAGTGAAATTACATATATATTCAATAACCAGGCGAGGCTATTAAGCATAACCTATTACTGGTAAATGGAGTCCAGAAAAACATTTAGGAAGAACTCATATTGAAGTTGTTTTATGATCATTAAAAAGTATTTTCTCCTTGGAAACATATTTTCAATATAGGGGAAACCAGAAAAAACAAGTATGGGGCAGAGAGATGGTCCAGATAGTAGGAAGCTTGGCTTGCATGTGCTGATCTGGGTTCAGACCCCAGCAGCCCATAAGGTCACCCAACACTGTCAGGAGTAATTCCTGAGTGCAGAGAAAGACTCAGGTGTGGCCCCCAAACAAAACAAAACAAAACAAAAAAGTACAGACTCATTAATGAGAAGAAAATTACAATTTCAACCTGAAAATTTAGAAAAGAGGAACGATGTCTATCTAGATGTGACTCCTAAATCAGAAAGCAAAACTGTTGAGATATGACTGTGCCAATGATTTCTTCAGTTCTGAGTTATTCTAAAACAGAAAAAAAAAGACAATGTGCTTAAAAAGAATGTCCACTTTCTCGTAACTTGGAAGCTGTAAGGATGTATTTTACAAATGACATTGTTTAGTCCACTAAACTTCAGAAGTTACCAAAAACGTTCCCGATGCAATGTATTTTTATTTAACTTGTGCATATCTACAGCCTGAGTTAAGGCTGACAGATTTAAGTCATCTAAGAGTATTGTTCAGTGAGTATCAGTGTGGTGCTTATGAGCACACTTCAGACGGGTAACTACCCTTCCTCAATTCCTAACTAGACAGAAATTACTTCAGTTGAATCCACACTGATTTTAGAGCACAACAATCGATTAACAAGTGCATGATAAAGCTAAAGCATCTTTGTGAAAGAAAATACCATCATTAGCTTGCCTGAGTCAGACTTTCAGACTCGTGTCCGCCACTTTCTAGAAATAAGAATGGCCATCACTAGAGAACTTTCCAGAACTCATTTCAATTCTTTACATTTACTGTTAAGGTTCTGTAGACTCTCAGAACTGATTTAGACATTTTAATAGAAAAGTTTTGTTTGAACTTTCTGATAATATTTGAGAAATGCTACAAGAAAGATTTTTTTAGTTGTTATCATAAACTTAGTGTTTATAGATTACAATTGTTTCCTGTTCTGGTTTTGTATGTTTTATTTTTCAGTTTGGGGGTCACTCCTGGTGATGCTCAGATATCACTATTGGCAACACTCTGAAGACCCTATGTGGTATTATGAATAGGCCTAGGAACCATTAGCATAAGCACTTTAACCAACGATTTATCTCTCTGGTCCAGAGATAATAAACTATTAGTTTCAATTTTCTAGACATTCTTTTTCACATTTATATTCAATTGTTTTTCTGACCTTTTACTTTACTGGTACTGAATCAAAAACTTTTAATTTTTTTCATTTTTTACTGGTTATTATTTAACATTAAATTATAATGTAATTTGTAGATTTAAAAATTTTTTTTGTTATACCACCATGAGACATACAATTACAAAGATGTTCACAACAGGGTTTCAGTCATACAGTGTTCCAGAACCCTTCCCTCCGGATAGTGCTCATTTCCCACCACAATATCCCCAGATTCCCTCCCCCATCTCCCAGCCTGCCTCTACAGCAGGTGCTTTTCCTTCTCTCTCTCTCTCTCTCTCTCTCTCTCTCTCTCTCTCTCTCTCTCTCTCTCTCTCTCAAGCTTGAAGAATAAATGTTCCATAGAATAATTTATTTTTACATTAATGGAGTTTAGTATGTATGCCTGTCTAGGACTGAGGGGCTTTAGACCTTGATGCTTTCTTTTTCTAATATCAAAGTAAAATTAATTTCTATGATGTATGTTGGACCATCTGCACTGTTGCAAGCTTTCTTTTTACAAACTGCTTCAGGTCTCAAGTTTGAGATAATGAAACTTTGTAGAATAATGACTCTGACCACTAACTTGTTAGATCATTTTGGCTATGTAAGAATCCATGAGAATATAGGAAAAGAGACTATATGGTCTATGAAGGCTTGACAGGTATGAAATGGCCACTGTGTGCCCTAAAACATGAGAAATTACTTAAAACGATTTAATTTGATTAAGAAGATAGAAATTAGAAAGTAAAGTTTATAGACACCAACATAAAACATAAAAAATTGCATCAAAAGGTGAACAAAAACAGGGGCCGGAGTGATAGCACAGCGGATAGGGCATTTGTCTTGCACACAGCCCGATGGGGTTTGATTCCCGGCATCCCATATGGTGCCCTTAGTACCGCCAAGAGTAATTCCTGAGCAAAGAGCCAGGATTAACCCCTGAGCATCGCCAGGTGTCACCCAAAAAAGAAAAAAAAAGTGGGTAAAAACAGGACAATGAAATAGTTTCTAACTAATGACAATAGAAATAAATGTATTTTCTCAGGAAAATCATCCACTGACACTAGAGATAAGAAAGGAAAATATAGATATAGTCAAAGATGGTGAAACCTCCCAAAGGTGATTTTTTTCCTACTTGTAGTCATGAGTTGACACTATGACTTAATGAAATACATCTAATACTTAACTCTCTTTAGATCAGGGATAACTAAAGTCACTTACATGATAGGTATTAAGAATTGCAAAACTATAGGAGGCCAGAGTGATAGCACAGCAGGCAGGGCATTTTCCTTGCAGCGTTTGACCTGGGTTTGATCCCCAGCATCCCATATGGTCCCCCAAGCATTGCCAGGAGTAATCCTTAGCAAAGAAGCAGGATTAAGCCCTGATCATCGCCAGGTGTGACCCAAAAAGAAAAAAAAAAGAAAGAAATACAAAAAATATGGGCTGGAGCAGGAACCAGTACCTTTCCCCAGAGATCAAAAATAATCCTAGGTTTGATTTTTTTTCAGTGAAGCAAGATGAGTTTTCCTGCATAAAACTTGCTTCTAAAGATTTGAGAGAAGGAACCAGATAGAGGAACCAGATAGCTACCACACCTGGTAGGGCACTCACTTTGCACATGTGGACCAGAGTTTGATCCTCAATACCATGTGCACTCTGGGCATTGCCAGAAGTAAGTCCTGATTTCAGAGCCAGGAGCATCACTGGGTATGGCCCCAAAACAGAAAATTAAACATGTAAGAGGAGAGAAAGAGGGGAACGGTGTGTAAGAGTGAACAGCTTTCTTCAGAGTGGAAATAAGCAAGTGAAGAAGCATAGAAACAAGTAAGCGAGGTCGGTGTTTGAGACAGAATACAAGCATAAAGAACAAGTCTAAGGGGCTTCTTGCAGTAATCTTTCATTATAATTCAGTTATGCAACTTCATTAGACATTGTCTGTTCTTCCAGAACACCTTTAATGATAACGAAGGTGAATAATAACAGCAGATGTCTGCAGTACAAAAAATACAAAAATAGCTGCTACGTGGCGCTTTGTAAGGTGAATGGTCTCTTGGCTAGAACCTTCAGGAAACATTCTTAGAAAACTGAGTCTCCCAAAATTTAGGCACTCCTGGGAAAATGGAAATTTATTAAATAACAATCTTTAAAATTGTGGCAATGCCTCATAGTCACATAGAAATCTCAAAGAAAGCTGCCTTCTCACTTAACAAATTAGGGCACAGGTGGTAACACACAAAATGGATAGTCCAGAGCCTCTGTACACTGTTGTGGTCTTGTGCGTCACATTTAAGGTAATGTCACAGGTTTATATACTTATTGCAAAATATATGAGCATAGTAATGTTATAACAAAATCATTATTACAAGAATAGGAAGCAAGCACACAGAGATAGGCAACCTTTATTATGAACCCATATGATGGTGCCATTGGGTAATTGAGAGTGTTTCAAAATAGATTATATCAAACTGAAATAATGAATGAGTATATGCAAGAGGAAAGAAAACACACATGAAGAAAACATCAGTGCACATCTGCATTGCCACTGATTACAGTGAGTTTTGTGGGTTCCCTCCTAACCTATCCCATACCTGTCATAGCAATTACATCAGAGCATTAAAATATAAACTAAGATCAGGAAAACTAAAAACAGCCCATTTTCCACCTAAGTTATTACTTTTTTATGGAATATACCTTTATATACACACTAGTTCTGTGGTGCTATTAAAATGCAAATTTTGTAGCAACGTTAATAGCTCGAGGTATCTATAAAAACACATGCTTTGTGCATAAGCCAGTTTCGTTTTAAGTTAAAAAATATACTTTACCTATGTTTACTATTTATGAGTTCTATCATTTAGCATTAGATACGCAGATCAGATATATGCAGTAAACAAAATTCTTTAGAGATACTTCCAAAACCAAACAAATCTTGCCATGTTAGCACTTAAGATCACTGTATTTTAATACTTTTAGCATTTTCAAAAATTCTAGTGAATGTCATTTACAACAGAATATGCATATATGTATATATACACACACATAAATACACACACATCTATAATGTTTTATAATTGAATATATAATGATTTTTGAGTTTTTCCCTTCAGTAAATTTAAAATTACTATGTACATATAGAAATGTATTTACTAAGCATGCTTTCAGTTAATGGGATCTACTGTAGAAATTAGCACTGTACACAATTGAGAGGAAATTTATTTAAACTGGATGATTTCACAGTGTGGTTCTCGACTTTTGGAATTTGGTCAGATATAGATTTGAGATGCTAGGGAAGCAATCAGTGCATCTCAGACACAAAACTGCTGGGACAAAAACATGATAAAGCTCCCCAGTTGGCCATAGGGAATTTGAGTCTAGAAAACTTAGCCCTAGGATGTACATTTAGGACCCATCTCTGTGAAGAAACCTGAAACAAGTTTGTAGGTAAGATCATTAAGTTGACTGTGTTGAAAAGGAGAGAAAGTACAGAATGTTCGGGGAATATCAGGTTAGAGTTAAAAGTAGTTGACAAGACCGCTTGGGAGGCGGGAAACTAGAGAGTGAGAAACCACAGAACTTGAAAGAAGTGTTGACAATGTCAAAAGCTTCAGAGAAGTAAAGGAGAAGGAATAGCAAAGGGTGATTGTCTTGGTCAATTGTGAGAATCAAAAACGTTTAGAAAGTGACTCCAAACACCAGCTTGCAGAAGGTGGCATTTGCACTCCAGGGAGATCCAAGGTCCTGCTTTCATTCCACACTTGTCCTTTCGTAGTTTGCAGCATACCCGGAGACTGGTGTCTGCACAAAAGCTGAATTCTTAACACTATTTTTTTTTTTTTAGTTTCTATGAGTTTTCTATGTGGGAGAGCTAAGTGAAAATTGAGCATGCTTATATCTCAAATCACTTCAGTTATATCAAATTAAAGATAAGGAACTTGGACCAAAGAGAGGACAGAGGGCAGGGCAATTGCCATGTGTGCAGGCAGAACTGATCCCTGAATCCAGGAGCAAGCCCTGAGCACCACTAGATGACAAAAAGGTAAGAAACTAAAAGGTAAATGTCAGAATATTGAAGAAAACGGGTCCTCTTTTATATTTTTCCTTAGTTTTCATTATACCACCGTGAGAAATACAATTACAAGGATGTTCATAATTGGGTCTCTGTCATACAGTAGTTCAGCACCTATCCCTCTACCAGTGCCCCATTCCCACCACCAATGTCCAAACACACCCTCCCACTCAATCCCAGACTGCCCCTATAGGAGGCACCTTTTCTTTCTCTTTCTTTCTCTGTTTCTGTCTCTGTATTTCTCTCTCTCTTCCCTTACACTTTGTGCCTTGCCCTACAGATATTAATGGTTTATGATGTCTCTATGTGTATATTCAATAGTGAGTTCTAGTGCGACATCATAATTCCCATTCCCCATCAACCTCCCAGGTTTGTTGAAACTAGAATGAATATTACAATGTATAAATGTGAAAGATCCTTGGAAGAACCTGGCTTAACTTCCATTATTGTCTAAGTCTGTCATGCGGCCACTCTGTGACTACATGCCAGCACAAGTGTGGGTCTGGAGTGTCTCATCTGGTGTTGCTGGCTGTGGAGGCTGGGAGCTCGTAGCCTCGCCAGCCGACATGGAGGTGGAGGAATGGGAGGAGGAGCCCAAATCCCACCCCAAGTCCGGCCAGCATGGCTCCCCAACACATGTGTGCTAAACTCTAGGAGCTATGTTGGACTTGGCCAGGGGCTGAGCCAGTTACCACCCTCTGAAACTCCATGGACCGCTCCACGTAGGGCAGAGCGGTGCAGTCGTGGTCTGGAGTGTCTCTTGTCTGGTGTTGCTCCTGGGAGGCTGGAGGTCCTCCTTTTGAACGTGCTAGATACTATTAGAAAGGCTAATAAAGGAAATAAATGAGTGCTATTGATCTGCATTTTATTGAAGAAATAGGAAAGATTTTTGAAATATGTCTGTTTCTGGAAAAAGTGCATTGGTATGTCATGTGGATATATTCGAAATCATAGGGCTTCTTCCTGCTGTTCCCTAATGAACCTAGAATATTTTGGTATAGTGGTTAATTTTTATTACTTTTAAGTCAATTTTGCAATATCCCACACTTAAATTTTAAGTGAAATGACTAAGACATTTTGATACAATGAAGCTTTCTTAAAATTTTTCAAAGATATAAAATTCTACCTGGAATGTACAGTTTTTAAAAACTTGGATCAGAGAGCTAGTACAGGGTTAAAATACTTGCCTTATGCTTGCTTCACATACAGCTGACATGGATTTGATTCTCATTACCATACTTGGTCTCCTGAGCCCAGCCAAGAGCCATCCCTGAGCACAAAGCCAAGAGTGATCCTTGAACACAAAACCAGGCATAAGCCCCGAGCATAGGTAACTATGCTCTGCAAACAAAATAATAAATTAAAACTCCAAATATTCAAAACATCTCAAGGAGATAACCCCAGACAGATTAAGTAGAGCAAAATAAACATGTCTTAAAATAGTTTAGAAGATAAATGGATCTTTGAGCTAAATTGGATTTAGCAGTAAAAATCTCCTGAATTTGAATAGGTTTCCCCAGAGTAGGTACAGATTCCATTCACTGTTAGTGCTTTCTTCAAACTACAGATTTAGATCTGATTCAGTGACTAGGCAAACGCTGCAAACCTCCTTCCTTAGGAGAAACCTGAAATCCCAAATCTCTCAGACTGCCTTCCTTTGGGAAAATGAGTATTTTAATTCCAGTTCATTGAGAACTCATACTTTGAAAGATTCTGCTGTCTTTGGCAAAGAAACAGTTCTCATCTTTGACTATTACATTTAATCTCTTCATGTGTAGACTCCAGCACAAAATTAATTCTCATGTGTATTTTATTAGATTATCTACTGCTTTCAGCCACTATCAGTCAGCATCTGGAAACTTCCAGAAAAGCATGCTACCACCCAAGGCAGATTACTTCATTTTAGGAAGTCACAATTAGGTAAAAAGAGAGCAATAGTGATGAGATTGAATTAAAGCAGTGTTCCTTTCTCTGAACAAACATGTCTCTCAGTTCAAATCCTATAGGTCACATACGTTTCAATAAGCAGACTAATGGCACCTCAGCTATACACTGAAATCATGCAAGTACTTTATGCATCTCAGATCAGGTGTTTTTTCTTTTTCTGATTTGGATGGAGCTTAAGGTCTACTTAGCAGGGATCAACTATTATTGCAATGCCCCTGACTTGACATATTTTAAAGCAACAGTTTCTCAGCTGTTCCTTCCTGACTAGCATCTGGCAATGGCATCTCTTGGACCATAGCAGACAAAAAAGAAGCTATGAAGACTTTCCCACTTGATTCTTTCATCTAAGAGAAATGCCTTTCTTCCATGGCATTCCCTTTCAAGAGGTAAGCAGAATAGACTCAAGAAAATTCACACCACTTTACACCTAGCCATTTTACATTTTCAGTATTTCAGTAGAAGATGCATCTTATTTAATGATTCTAATAAAGATCTGACAAATTCAATTCACACCAAAAGGAGTAACCATTTGACTCATGATTCATACAGAGTCAAAGGTGCTAAGAGGAGTGAAAGAAAAGATGCCAAGTTCTTAGAATCTTCTGAGCTCAAAACAGTAGAAAAAAATTAAATCTACTGGATAGTTCAACTTTAAAATATAATAGCACAGTAGTTTATATATTCCATTTTTATGATTCACTAGGGCCTATGAATTATTAGACTGTATGGTACATTTATGCGTATTGTGTAGTACATGGAGCATAATTTTATCATTTAAAATTACTGCACAAATTTATAGTTGTGTGTCTTACTTAATGACATATTTTAAGTCATGTCTATGATTTATTTGATGCTTGGTCTACCATATAACATCAAATTATAACATTGTTCCTATGAGGAAATAAAAAATTTTTATACCGACTAGCTCTATAGTAAGGTTTCTAAAAATGCATTTCTGGTAACAAGAAAGAACTTGTCAGAGCAGTTTTATGAATTTCACAAAAATTATGAATATTTAAAAGCTTATGGAAACCAAGTGTTTTAGATGTTGAAGCCCAATTGTTTTTAACCACAACCTTTAATCCTTGTGTGAGGATCACCTCAATGATTGCTCAATGCTTACGTCTCAAAGATAGCAAATTACCTGGAGATGCTTTCTGTCCTGTCACTTAACCCTTATGTACATTTTATGTTGTTTGCATTTGTATTTCTCTATAATCTTTCTTCCAAAATCTTTCTCTATAATCTTTCTTCAAAATGTCAATGTATCCAAATACATTCCAAATATCAATGTAATGGTATCTAAAAGACTACAGTTACTCTTAAATTTAACCAATAATAACTATGATACTTGTTTCAAACAAGTCACTCATGCCAACATTATCAGCTGTGATTTATTAAGTAAATATATGACAGTAAGTATGATGTATTTAGGACTATATAAACTCTTTGTCTTAAATTCATAATGTTGACAAAAATAATGTAGGAAGGAAAAACACTTTAATTTTCTCATAAAACTATAGTTTAAACATATTCACTGAACTGATGATTATAGATAAAATTTCATTTTTTAGAATATTAAAGCATGTCACCTTTTAATGGTTATATACAGAATAAGGTTATTTTAAAGATATTGGATTAATAAAGGTTTAATGGTTAGTTGGGAAAATTAGAGACGGTGGTGGAGGGCTGGTGAAATGGTGGTGGGGTTGTTGGAACGCTGAATGCTATAACAAATCATCAAAACAATGTTGTACACCACAGTGTTCATATAAAGTATAAGGGGAAATTTACATATGGAAACCTTACCAATTCCTTGTAAACTCTAAAATATATGACCACAGATTGTATTTTTTAAAAATAAAATAAAATAAAGGAAATGTAAAGACATTGGATGTATATAAAAGTCCATTAGGTTATTAAAGTCCTGTTCTATTGTTGCAGGACTCCTTTAAGGGACCGCTGCATTAGCACACTAAAGGGCCTAGGTGAGGTGCAGGGAGGGATTATCTAAGGACATTTAACACTCCCTGCTTTCCATAACAATGGGAGGAAGGTCTGAGTTGAAGGGATATAAACTAGCCGGTTTTCACTCTCGCGGCGCTTCTTTGGGGGCTGTGCTCGCTGTGAGCGGTCGCCCTGCTTGGAAGTGTTCTTCTCCTTTCCCAAAGCCTTTGCACGTGGTGGTCGCCATCTTGGCCTACACGTGGCTGGGGTTCTAGCCTGGAATCCTAAGCATCGGGTTTTCCTTTTGCTGATTTGTATGCCTGAACCTGTGATAAGTAAAGTCTTTTAAAACCTCATCGGATCCCTGAGTGCTCATCCATTCCTCGCCGGCTTCGGAGGTAGAAGGGAACTCGCTTCCCGGCACTGTCGGGACCCGGCGGGCGCCCGACATTCTATAATATATTCATATTTAGTTATAAATTTTAAAAAGTATAATTTCAATTATAGAGGTTTTTCAGTAAATGACTAAACACAATGATCAACATCATAAAATTCTTACACTGCCCTCTGTAATTCTTACACTGTCCTCTAGATTCTGCAGATGAAGAGATTTTTGTTAGAATATGACCTGACCTTATGCTCTTAGAAGATTTTTTGTTTTACTTTGTTCTATTTTTTAAATGTTTTGTTTGGTTTACAACACTATTACCAATGGTTTCTCATGGACATAATTCCAACACTACCTTCATCACCGATGTACTCCTTCCTGTCCTCCAAAGACTGCCCCACCCTTCCTCTTGCCCGCCCAGCTCAATTGTGTGTGGCAGTGGTCCCCATTATGCTGCATTTCAATCTTTGTTGCTACTTTCTGTGCATCAAGTCCCATATCTGAGCAAGATCATTCTGCATCACTCCCTTCCTTTCTGACTGATTTCACTCAGCATGATGTCAGCTAGATTTACCATGTTTCTTTAAACCTCATGATATTTTTTCCCCATTCTTAGAGCTGCATAGTATTCTGTTGTGGATATATACTACAATTTCTTGATCCATTCATCAATAGTTGGACATTTGGGTAGTTTCTATATCTTGATTATTGTATAAAGTGCAGTGATAAATGTAAGGGTACATATATCCTTTTGATATTGAAAAGCGCAGCCATAAATGTAAGGATACATATATCCTTTTGATTTAATGCAGTCTTTATTTTTCAAGATAATACAGACTGTGTTTGCTTTGCTCCTTTGTCTAGTAAACTGATTATAAAGGCCAATTTCTAGACTCTATTTCTTTTTTTTATTTGAAAGATGCTCATGTAGAGTTTTGGTTCTACAGTGTTCCAACAAGCACCCTCCACCCTAACCCATCTCCCATCACCAATGTCCCCACCTCCTTCCCCCTCCCGCACCTCAACCACTTGGCGGGTTCTGAATGTCATTTCTTTCCTCTTTATATCTCCTTCCCACCGAACTTTCCTGCTCTTCATGGAATGCAGTGCATTAAAAGACATTACTGTTTCACTGTTTTAGTGGA
Organism: Cryptotis parvus; assembly: GCA_021461705.1. Lineage (NCBI taxonomy): Eukaryota > Metazoa > Chordata > Mammalia > Eulipotyphla > Soricidae > Cryptotis > Cryptotis parvus. Next base: position 112,458 of record JAJIBD010003244.1, on the reverse strand, counting down.
CTGTGCAGCCGCTTGCGGCCTCGCGACCTGGGCTCGAACTGGTTTTGCTCTGTTCAACTGGTCCTGAGGCAGTTTCCCAGCGTCGGACAGCGAAAATGGTGGCTAGTGTGATAGGCGAGTCTAGACTCTACTTCTGGACTTTGTTGGTGTATTTGTTTAATTGTTCACCAATGCCATACTATCCTGGTTATTGAAGTCTAACAGAAATGTTGAAGTCAGATAACATCAGGGTTCCAACATTCTTTTGTTTCAATACTGTTTGAATTAGTGTAGTCTTTTGGCTTTGCATGTAACCTTCATCGGCAGAGCCTGGCAAGCTACCCATGTTTTATTTGTTATGCCAAAAACTAGTAACAATTATGGACCTCAATTCCATGACCGGAAGAATGGTTTGAGGCTCTTCCTGTCCCTGGAGCAAGCAGATGCCCTTCGGCTACACTTGCTTGCAACAGGATGTCTGGAGATGTTACTGGTGCCCGCTTGAGCAAATTGATGAACAATGGGAAGACAGTAACAGAGATAACTTCAAAATCAGGTTTTCCAGAATACCAGTTGATACCATTTTGATTGAAATTGCATTGTTTCTACAGATCAAGTGAAAGACTTGACATTGGCACCTTGACATTGGCGATCCTTCCTATCTAAAGGCTTTGCACAGCTGTATTTACTTCTTTGTTTTTGCTCCTTTTTATAGTTTTATCATATACACCCTGTGCATTGTGCAAAAATTCAGAAAAGAAAGATATAACACAGGATGTAAGGCACTTGCCTCACAGACAATTTGGCTGACTCAGTTTCAATCTCCAGTATCTGGCGTGTTTCCTATTCACTCTCAGGACTCATTGCTGAGCACAGAACAAGGAACAGCACTTGGGTATTGCCAGGTGTGGCTCAAAACCCACTCCCAAATAAATAAAAAGACGGATGCTTGAGTAGGTCACTTTTTTATGCTTTTTTTCTATTAGTATTTTTTTTTTGTGTGTGGGGGGGGTTGTTTTGATTTTGGTCCACACCCAGCTGATTCTTGTATCTGTGTTCAGGGATCATGCCTGAAGGGCTAAGAGAACAGAGGGGATGAAAGGGACTTGGATTGGCTGAGTGCAAACAGTGCCTTAACCACTGCACCATCTTTCTGGCCCCTTTTTATTTATTTCTTGTAGCTGAGTTATATGGCCATAATAGCACTGGCATTCATTCTAATACTTTTGGAGAATACGAATATAAATTGTATACAAATTCCATTTATCCACTGTTGTTACATAGGAAAGCATTTGGCCTTAGTATATCAAATTATAACCTACTCCCTTGATCTGTAATCACTTCCTGGTTATAGTTGTTTGGTTTGGTTTGGTTTGGTTTCTTATCAAATCCTTTAACTTAGACAATCATTTCTAATACTATAGACCTGACTCCATCTCACTCCTTATTTATTAGTCTGGCCATCAACTTATAAATTTTGTTCATTTTTGCAAGGAACTAGCTTCTGGTTTCATTGATTTTCTTCATTGATTTCCAATTTTTAATTTAATTTATTTCTGTTCTAATTATTTGGTCATTTCTTTTGCTTACTTTGGATGTAATGTGCTTTCTTTTTGTAGTTTCCTAGGTGGAAACTCAGATCATTGACTTTAGATCTGTTGCCCCATCCCTTCCTTGCTATAAATTTCCCTCTAAGCACTGATTTCACTGCATCCTACACATTTGAAAATAGTACACTTACATTTAGCTAAAAATATGTCTATTTTTCACTTGAGATGCATTCTTGAGACACATTCTTTGACTAAATAATCATATTGTTTAATCTCAGCTCTATGGGGGCTTTCCAATGATCTGCTATTGATTTCAATTTTAATTTTATTGTGTTCCAAGAGGATAATGTGATTTCTGTGCCTTTAAGCACGTTAAGGTATATATTTCTGAGTTAGAATGTGTTCCACCCTGGTGAGTGTTCTTTATGACCTTGACCAAAAAGTGTATTCTTTTCCTGGATGAAGTACACTATAGATTTCATTTACATCTAGTTGATTGATAGTGTGTTGAGTTCAACAATGCCCTTATAGACTTTCTGCCCGCTGGATATATCCATTCATGAGAGAAAGAGGAGTTTAAATCTTCCACTATTAAACTAGATTTATCTGTTTCTCCTTGTGCTTGAGTCAGTGTTTTTCTCATGTAGTTTGAGGCTCTGTTGTTAGGTTTATATACATTAAGAGCTGCTATATCTTTTGAGAGAATTGACCTCTTTATCATCATATACTGCTTTTTGTTATCCCTGCCCATTTATTTTCTTCACTGTAAAGTCTGTTCTTTGAAATTAATATAGCTACCATTTCTTTAATATTATATGCATTTATCCAGCCATTTTATAATTTGCATGTTTCTTTATAAAGTGGGTACTTTTGTAGGCAAGATGTAGTAGGTTTCTAGTGTTTGATAGTTTGAGTGTTCCTTTTTTCATTAGTACATTGGGACTATTGGTAGTCAAAATCACATTTACACACCTGGTAATCTACTGCTTTAGCTACTGTTTTCTCTACTGTGTACTGTGCATTATTCCTATGTATTTCATCTGATCTTTTCTTTTTTCTTGTTTTGCATACTTTTAACTGAGCATTTATAATCCTCTGATTCATCTCCATTCCTAGCCTATCAATTTTAATTTTATTAATGTGCTTTGCAGCATTCTCTACAGCTCATTCTCAAAGATGCATTCAAATAACACTATATCACTTTTCAAAAAGGGTGCATGCCTTCACAAAATGAAGTAATCCTATTTATGCCATCTATTTTTGTGTCATTGCTGACATTTTATCACTTCAATGTAAGCATAACTAAGCATATACAGATAAGATGCATACATTAGTATAAGAAATCCAATGCATTGTTGTCTTATTATCCTCAACAATTTTAATACATTGCATCAATTGTTTATAGGTCAGAGGGAGAAGATAGATGATGTAGAGGGATAGGAGTGTATGTCTTGCATGTGGTCAATCCTGAACCCCCAACACCATAGTACTAAACGATCTTTCAGGCATTGTTGGGAATAGTCCTGAAGGTCCGGAGTATCATGTGTGAAGCCTGGGCAACCCCTGGGTAATTCCAGGAAAAACAGGCCCCAAATAGCACTGCACCCTTAGATCTGCAGTAGACTTACTACCCTGGCTGTACTGAGACCCTGAACAACAATCCATAGGACACACACACACACACACACACACACACACACACACAAACACACACACACAGAAGAAAATGTAAAGATTTTATTTTACACTTGTTTGTGTTTTGATGTTCTTCCTTACATTTAACATATATGAGTTTCTGATTAATAATATATTTCTTTTCTTTAAAGGGCTTAATAGAGATTTCTTGAAGAGAAAGTCTATTAGCAAGAAATTCCTTCCCTTCCTTTTCCTTCCCATTGTTTCTGGCTTACTGCAGAATAACCACAGAGAATTGAGAATTTGAAATTTGCAAGGCCTTTTCTTTCTCACTATTTCCTTATTCTATTGTGCCCTTTCCTCGCTTGGGTGACTTCTGAGACACAGGACAGCACTTATTTCTTATATTCTGTAAAATGTATTCCCTTCTCCTTCTTTATTGTTGTGATGACAAAGGGCCACACTTGTGGCAATTACTTGGGTTACATACACATTTGATTCCATGCTTACATACATGCTCACTAGGGATCTTGAGATGTGGTGTTCACACCCTCTAGAATTCACAGAAATTGTACTTTATTGTGATGCAAGGATGCCAAAAAATAGAAGCACCTGGATTTCAATGATCCTGGTGCAGGAGGAGCTTCCAGCAACTGAAATCACAGCCTTAAGTTTTTTAAGGCAAATGCTCTACCTATGAGCTATCCATACACTCACTCTAATCTTTTGTTATAATTTCTTAAAAAATCAGATATTTTGTATATTTGAGCTTCTTTAACTGGAAAATGATATGCAAATCTGTCCATTTTATTAAATATATATTGACCAGTGTTCTGAGTTTCCTGATTTGGGATTAAGCACAAATTTTGGGGGGTAAAAGCTATTTATGTCATTATTTTAAATATTTCATATTTTTCCTTTTACTCCTATTTTCTCATGTATTTACACTGTATCATTTGTTCATGCTCCACTTATTTTGTCCTCTTTCTTTCTGCAGTCATTTTTCCCTTAAGTATTTTTTCTTTTTTGAGGATTCTACTGTATATTCTCTAGCTCAGAAATTCATTATTTCTGCTGTGTGTGATCCATTTATCACTCTCTCAACGTATCCTTTATTCCTGTTAGTTTCTATGCCCGGCACCTCATTTTCTAACTCCTAGCGTTTCCACATCGGCTTCAATTGTGCACCTATTCGTGTATGTTGCCTGTTTTGTTCATTATAAACCTGAAATGCTATAATTATTTAAAATTCACAAGTAGGAGTTTCACCGTCTCTACCAAGTCTAGGTCCACTGGTTTCCCTGGGTCATCAAATTGCGTATGTGCCTTTATACAATATTAGTGATCGATGTAAAATACAGGGTGAAAGCCATCACTGAAAGAAAACCTTAAACATGGCAGCAAGGGTGTATGGGAATGTAGAAGAGCACTAAGTCTAATCACCGCAGGTCACTACCTTCTTCTTAGCCCAAGTCTCTGGACTGTGCATTCTGCAAGTCCTCGGTCATTCTCCTCTATTAGGTGCCCAGCATGAATAGAGTTAATTGGCACCAAGTATTTTCCTTCTCCCTCTTAAAAGGCGATTGAAAAGCTGTACTTGGGCAAGTCACTTCCCCAGGGTGTTAGACTCTGATAACCCCAGCAGGTAAGAATCTGGTGAAATTATTTTCTTTGACTGTAAGTCTTATGAAGAAGAAAGATCATTTTGAAGCATTTCATAATGGCTCCTAATACCCTTCCCCTCACAAAATCCTAGGGGGGTAAAAAGCTTCTCATATATTTGCAATGAGAATCGGATCAAGCTCCTAGAAGTGAATCAATTATGTGGGGTCTCTACCGTGACCAGCATCCCTGAGACTCATTAGTTTCAGTTCTAGTTTTCCTTCCCAGCACCAGTGCTCTGGGCAGTTTCTCCTCATGAATCTCTGCCCAGCAAACTGGGACTCTGTGTTGGTCTTTCTTTTTGACCTTGAAAAAAAAACTGTGTTGTGCTGTGGCCTTTTATCACCTGTAAGTTCAAGATATTTGCTAATTCTTCAGTGTGTTTAGCTCTTGTCCAAAATGGACAGAATGAGCAACTTTTAAGCTCCTTACTTAGATACCTGGAAATTTCATGTTAACATTTTAATTTCGAATTTTATTTTTAAAACAGCTGAAAAATATTTAAGGCAATAAGTACTTATTAAATACTTGCATATTTGAAAAACTATATAAAGAGAAAATGCAAATCTATTCCTAATAGGAAAATATTATAAGATTGGCATTACCTGTTGCAGTTATGATTAATAATAACTGAAAATCAGATGTTTAATTAGTGCTTATCCAGGTTCTACTTTTATCTAAGAATGGTTGAGAAGGACGAGTGGACTCATGGAAATTGCACGGAAATTCTCTAGGTAGGTTTTTTTTTCTCTTTTTTTTTATTATACCACAGTGAAACATACAATTACAAAGGTGATCATAATTGGTTCTTGGTAATACAGTATACCAGCACCCATCCCTCCACCAGTGCCCCATTTCCACCACCAATGTACCCCACCCCCTCCAGGTAGGTTTTCATTAATTTGATTTGCCATGAAGTGTTCAGAACTTTGATTGACATATCAAAAGATATGAATGTAAGAACAAATGAGGTTATTAACCTACTGCATCAGAAAAAACCTTCAATAAGTAAATATTTATAATGATATACATGCAATGAAGTTTTAACATGCTCTTAGCTGGTAGCAACTGAGAGTTAAAAGGCTCCAAAAGTATGGAAATGTACCTTTGTCTACAAATGCAGAGATCCTCTGTTTACAAAGTTTTGTTTAATATGCTACCCTATGAGAGTGGATTATTTTCATTCCTGAGTTAATGACTGCTAAATAAACTCAAAGAAACCAGATATCATTGAGCTTAAAGAAGTGTTTGGTCATTCAGAGACTATGCATATTAACATGCATTGACTCAAAATTCTTATGCTGAATCCCCAGAATTTGATTATACTTGGAGAGAGAATCTTTTTTTTAAATATTTTATTATACCACCGTGAGATATACAATTACAAAGATGTTCATGTTTGTGTTTCGGTCATGTAGTGTTCCAGCACCCATCCCTCTACCAGTGCCCATTTCCCACCACCAATGAATGCCCCTTACCTCTCCCCTAGCCTGCCTCTAGATAAAAAACCTGCCTCACATTTTTTATCTCTTTCCTCTCTTTTCTCTCTCTCTTTCTTTCTTTCTCTCTTTCTTCTCTTACATGTTGTGGATTGTAATACATACATTTAGAGGTTATCCAGCGTGTCTTTTGCCTGTATTTAATGCTCAGTTCTAGGTTGGTATTAGTACTTTCAACAATTATTAGCACACTGTTCCCTTCTCTGTCTTATGGAGAGGAATCTTTAGAGGGGTGATCAATGGGTTTAGAGATACATCAGTCAAAGATAGGCTATTTTCCAAGAAGTAGTTCGTGAACCTGGTCTTTGACACTATCCTATATTCCTTAGGGTTGTTGTTAAGTGCTTTTGTATCCCTGGTGCTAAAACAAAGTACTGTACCACCACCAAAGTGGGTGCAAGGGCTACTACTAAGTATATGAACACACAACAGATAAACCCTGGAAAGCACCAAATCTAACCAAAGCATGAGAGTACCCCAGCAAAGTATGTGTACCACCCAGTCATGAGAAACAATGAAGGGAGAGAGGAATATTGCAAAGGGTAAATCTAATGTTTAGGAAGATACCAAATTAGGAAGAGACCATTAGGAAGCAAATCCAAGCAGACTGTGTTTTGAGAATAGGAAAGCTGGACACACAGTAAATGAAATAGAACATGTACTCAGAGGAAAACTCAGATGCAGACTGAGAAAAAAAATCTTCAGGCTGGAGGAAAGTCTGAGATGCAAAAAATCCCTATCTCTTGGTCTTTGACTTCCAGTCTCTAGGTCTCTTAGAAAATAAATTTCTAAACCATCTAGTTATTAGAGCTTCATTTACAGTGACCCTCCAGAGTTGCTACAATGGGCATCCTATAAAAAGAAAATCATTGGGATTCATCCCAAATAAGCAATACTTCCATTTTCTCATCTGAATGAAGGAGTCAAGGATTCTCAGCTAAGGACTTGAGGAATATGTAAAAGAATAACAAATATGTTTCAGATTGAGGCTGAGACTCTATGTTGCCAACAGATGTGTTCAAAGTAAAAAATAAAAACAAAACATTCAAATTGCATCACTAGCAGAAATAAAATGATTTTATTGGAAATTTGGAAGTACAAGAAAGAATTAAAACCCTGAGATGACAAATAAAATACAATAAAGTTAAAAGTTTAAATTGTCTGTGCTAAACAATTTTTATTCCTCTAAAGTCCAATAATATAGATGAAAAAGTACACATGCTCACAAAACAGATGTGTAGAGGGAGTAAAAGTTTGAAGGTTGTTATAGTATTGTGGGAAGCGGGACGAGTAATGATTTGTTTTAGATTCAGAATACATCAGAGTCTTGTAATATTTATGGTTGGAAGTAAAAAGAATCAAAGAGCAATTAATAGTACGCTAATGAAACAAATGCAATATTAAAACCCATTCAATCAAATGAAGGTCAAAATTGAGATAAGAGAACCACAAAGGTGGGTGAATGAGAAAATGGAGAGTAAAATGAGTAGCATAGATTATAAATTTAATTAGCGTTAATATGCAGATAAAACACTAACATCATTATCTTGAAAACAATAAATTTACTACTTTTAAAAATTGTGAAATATAAACACAGCAAGCATGAAAGAAGTAGAAAATAAAACGTGAAATATAAATCAAAATAGATGCATCTACACTTATGCCAAGCGACTAACTTAACACCCTGGGAAAAAATTGCCAGAGATAATAGAGCATATATGGACTATATGATAAGTAGTCAAAATTAAGTTATTAATGACCTCTGTTGTGAACCTATTTCCTGTACCCTTGACTTTTGAAATGCATTTGATAGTGGGAATATGATTTCCAACCCCTTTAATTTACACTTCACGTTACTCATTCTGATGAAATTTCAAAGTTGGCTGATTTAATAGAGGCAAAGATGTGAAGAAGCCCTGTTCATATGTGAGTTTCCGGTTGGTCATGACCTGTCATTCAGGAGAAATTTTAAGATCTCTGGGTGGAGAAAGTCATGAGAGTGAGATGACTAAGCTCACCTAAGGTATGCTAGAATAGCAAATAGTTACATAACTTCCAAACACAGAGTCGGAAGGTGGGAGAAGAGATAAATTAAGCCTAGACCACTTGCAACTGACTCCCACCGTCTGACTAAGATTATAGTAATGAGAATTACTCCATTTTTAGACAGATAAACTGTAAGTTATTCACTGTGTCAAAATCATCATTTCAAATATATTTTGTCATCTAACACTACTTGAAATCAGATAACGGAGGCAGAAAATGGTAGCAGAAATACAGTCTTATAACAAAAGCTATCCTGTAGAACTGCTTTTGGTAATTATTCACAGAAGCTAGAAAAACTGCAAGAAAATTATTTGGCAAGAGTGAAGTACAGCAATCTGTGCTGTGTGTAGTGACAACTTTATAAAGTATTCTGTCATTAAAATACAAAGTAGAAAATGTTCCTGATAAACATTTGAATTAAGAATTATTTTATATATGATCATTGCCTTAATTATCACATATGATGAACTTCCTAATTTGAAGATGTATCATTTAGAATAAATTCAAAATAATTGATAAAGCCAACCTCGACAAGGTAAAGAGGTTATTTGACTCAACTCTCATAGGAGTAAACAAGGAATTATAGCTCATAATTAACTGACACAAGATTCATCTGTATTTGCAAGAAGGGTAAATACCTAGAAGACTAAGGTTTAAAGTGGTACACCCAGATTTAAAAAATTTTGGCAGTTTTTCTAAAGCTGTCATATATAATTATCATAACATCCAGCAGGTTACAGAAAAGAAGTGTTCTTACAAAAATATGAACTCAGTTGATCAATGAAATGCTAGTTAGCCTCAAAGAGAAAACTACTTTTCTTTCTTTTTAAATTTTATTTTGGAGGAGTTTGGGGCTCAGGGATCATTCCTGGAGGTTCTTGGGTATCTGTGCATCAAAATAGAGGCCATAATCAAGTGGATCAAAATAGAGTACTACCTGTACTGTTGGATGACAGGCTTAGCTAGCTTGGGAGCTTTGCTCACAGCGTAATCTATTTACATGTTCTTAAGCCAAGGTTCATTCTAATGAGATCTCTCTTTTATGTAAATGCTGATAGACAGTGTGGCAGTTACAGAAGTCACCTTGACTCTGAATAACTTCTGACTTATTATGCATCTACTAAGACTTCTATGTTATCTAGATTGGGCACAGCTCCTCTTTAGACCCACTGCACCCAGGGTGGGACAATTAGAATTTACCAGTAGACTACCACCCTGGCTCGCTGAGACTATAGGAAGATTATAGGAAGGATCATACTAGTTTGCCCGCATGCAGGAGAATGCGACCCTTTCAGTATACAGAGAACAAGATACTCAGAATCACCCTGGTGCAGATAACAAATAACAAGAATCTTGTAGGTACCATCTAGATTACATGAAGCCCATGAAATTAAGATGTATTACCATATACCAGCTCCCCCTCTTCAGTGTTTTACATAAGATATAATCTCAAAGAAGGGATTAGTTCTTGGCATACTCCTTTAGCTATACCTATAGTAGAAGAGTGTGGAACACTCTTCTACTATCTAGAAGCTGTTTAGGGTTCTTTGTTGACAGGACCCTCCCTGTCAACAGTTAGGATTACTTTGGTGTGTATAAGGGGACTGACTTGAGGTACTTGCCCCTTCTTTAGGTTAGGACACCTCTAGGGTGAGATCCTCTCTCTTTGGTGGGAGACTTGGGCTAGAATTCTTTCATCATATTAGATTGTGGTGGTAGAGCTTTTGAAGTATTAAAAGCCTTTTTGGAACGGCACCGGACTTGTGAGTTTTCATCCATTCCCCGCAGCCTAGGAGGTAGAAGAGAACTTCTTTGCTAATACTGTTGGGGACCCCAGCGACTCCACAACACCTATACTACCATTTCAAACACCTATACTACCATTTCAGTACATGAGTGTGCTAAAATAGAAAAAAACAGCAAATGGATGTAGAATCAATCTCTATTCTGGCAGGCTCTTCTTAAAATATGATTTTTATATCAATAATATTCTGTTTCTTGATAAGAATGTTTTTTTATTTTAAGATTTCATAAAGTTGTATGTTTATGATCACTGTTCTTTTTGTCTATATGTATAACATATAAGGATCCAGTCCTAAAATCAAAAGGAGATCGACAAGTAGTACAAGTATACTTGGGTGCAATTCCTGCTTTGAAGAACAAAAAAGCAATGAGTTATACTCTCATGTTGTCATCTGGGGAAACCACTAAAAATAGGAGAAAATATATCACTAATGAGATAATAGTGGAGTAAATGAAATATTAAAAATACAATATTGATCCAAATGATGACAAGTTGGAAGAGGAGACATGTAATAGATATTGCAGAGAGAACAACACTAAATTAAAGACATGAATGTAATTACACCTACTAGCATAAGAATGTAATTCCTTCCCTCGCTTTGACCTGAATTGAGTTAATCAAGAATACAACATGAAAAGCAAACTAGCATCCCTAATTTTTAATGTGTATTTTATGACAGACTTTCTCTGTTTTGAAACTGGTGTGTGGGGGGTGGGGGTGGAGCAGAGCACGGAGAGCTATTGGCTACAAGAGTGAAGAGTTTGGGTATCAAAATATATCTTCCTAGGATCAAATCAATATCATCTCTATGCCTTTACTATTGGCTGACTACTTTGCACTTCTGTTTTCCTCATCTATAAAGTAGAGATAACAATTGTATCTAGACTGTCAGGTTTCCAGAGGACTCATTGAAAAATGCCCTTTATAAGGGCTAGGGACCTAGTAATATCAGGCAGTACAACGTGCTTCATTACTGCTATTTCTATTTCTAAAATGATTCAATACCTCCACTAGTAACCATAGGTTCTTGTTCCAAGTTCACTGTTTGATTGATCTCTAATTGTATGGATAGCCTTGCCAAGGAATATTTTTTTAATGTAAAGCTCATGTTGCTATATCTCTTAAATTTTTTCATAGTTGTGTTGGACTAATACAGTGAAAAAATATTCTTAGGTCAAATTTTCTTTCCCTCAGTACTTTGAACACATAGATCCATTGTCTCTTGCATGACTGTTACTATGGAGAAGTCAGAGACCAGGCTAATTTTTCCTGCTTGTAGGTGATTTTTTTTGGAGTGATTGTATAAAGAATTCTATCTTTATCCTTGAAGTTCAATAGCTTAACTTCAGGCTATATGCAGTCTTTGTTGGAATACCTGGCTTTGTTAAATGCCCTTTAGCAGAGTTCATTTCAATTAGTTTAGTGTTGTATCCTATTCTTATAGAAAAATACCGTCGGTCTTCAGATCATTTCTTCATTCCAACATGTAGGCCTAGAGACGCTTTTTTTTAGAAGAGAACCAGCACTATTTTATTCCTCATGTTTCACTCTTTAATATTTGTCAGTAGTTGCCACTATTCCTTAGTTAAATAAAATGTTCATTCAGAAGTATGTTCCTCTTCCCATTTGGAAGCGTTGATTGTAATATGAAGGATCTTAGACTTGCTTCAAGTCCATGTTCTCTGCAAACCTCTATCTCCCATGCTTGTCTCTATGTTTCTTTGCTTGTTTAATTTCTGCTAGGGGATCCCTGTGTTCTTTTGCAACAGGTACTTCTCTCTTTTTCTCTCTTCATGCCTTTCTAAATAAGTTCCAATGAAACTATATATATATATTTTTTAATAGAATGACATTTTTAGAGAAATAAGAAAGCTTGAGAAACTGATTTTTTTCCTACAAATTCAATTAAGAGAATCCAATTTTGTGTCTTGGCTTGAAATTTCAAACACAGTTTCCTTCTTATGCTTATTTTTTTTAAATTCTGTCAGGTCCTTTTTCACTTATTACTTTTTAAAATTCTGGTCATCAGAATTTGTTGAAGAAAAATTCTATGAACTTCAGTTCAATCACCTTATTTATGTTCTCATGTACAGATGATCAAGAAAACAATAAAGATAATACGTTTAAATAATATGAATACCTCCACAAAGTTAGAATAAAGCTCCCACATGACCCAGTTATTCCAATTCTTCTCATCTACACCAAAATTACAAAAACATTAATTCAAGCATATATATACAGCTGTAGTTTTACAGCACATTTAATACAGTGATGTAATTGCACATTACACCTGTAGTAAAATACAGCATTAAGTATATTAGCTGGGATATGGAAATATTCCAAATGTACATTGTCAAAAGAATAGGGAGTTGCCATATATACATAATAGAATACTACTCAGTTTCTATTATTTAAGAAAAGATTAACTTTTACAATTTGCTGTTTCCATCTTGAGACTATGCAAATAATAATGTAGTAAACATATGTGTACATATGGCTCTTGAAATTTGTGCCTTTTTACTGTTCATGGGAATGGTTAGAAGTAGAATCACTGGATCATATAGATTTTCTATTTTCTGACCTCCGTCGCTATTCCAGAATCAGGGACGCTGTCTCGTTTGCCAAGGCATCGAAAATCAGATGGGCTGGACATGTAATGCGATTTGGAGACAACCGCTGGACTAGAGCCGTTACCGACTGGATCCCACGGGATGTCAAAAGATCACGTGGCCGCCCACCTACAAGATGGTCAGACTTCCTTGTTAAGACCCTGAAGGAACGGTTTGAGGCTCTTCATATTCCTGAATCAACCAGATGCCATTGGGCTACATTGGCACGTGATAGGGTCCAATGGAAATGTTACTGGCGCCCGCTCGAGCAAATCGATGAGTAACGGGATTCAAGTGATCAAGTGATCAAGTGATTTCTTTAGGAGTTTATTGTTTTCCATAGATTATGTAAGTTTGCATTATCACTAACAGTGTGTAAGAATTTTCGGGACCAGAGCAATAGCCCTGCGGGTAGGGCATTTGCCTTGCACTCGGCCAGCCCATGCCGGCCCATGCCGGCCATGCCAGCCCGGGTTTGATTCCCGGCATCCCATATGGTCCCCGAGCACCGCCAGGAGTGCTTACTGAGCACAGAGCCTGGACGAAACCCCTGAGCATTTCCGCTGTGACCCAAAAAAAGAAAAAAAAAAAAAGTTTTCCCACACTCTCCCGTCACTTGTTTCTTGTATTTTTGATTTTACTCCTTCTCAACAATAAGATGATTTCAGTTTTTGTTTGAATGTACATTTTCCTAAAAGGTCCTGAACATTTTATCAATGTGTACCTGTGTACCTTTTATAGAGAAGTGTATATTTATTACCTATACATTTTAATTGGGTTCTTTGTTTTATTGAGTTTTATAAGTTATTTTTATCTAGTAATCATAGTAATATCTAATAATAAAATAAAACACAGTCTTCTTTGGCTTTGGAGTAGAGTAAATCAGAAAAGGAAGTTCAAACTAAACTGATTGTATTGTGTTGTGCTTCCTTGGTTTTGAAATGGTAAGAGTGAATATGGAGCAGGTTTGGGCATCAACAAATAAAGACATTTTACATAGACCGTTGCAAATTTTGTGGTATGCTTTGAATAGCATTACAGATAATGTTGACTCTAAATTGAAGTAACAGTCATAGCATGTAAGTTCAGCCTAATACTGTTACCTTCACAAACATGAGTATGCATATTGTTATTGGAATTCTTTCCATTGTTATTGTATAATCTAGAAGTTATAAATTTGCTAGAGTGTACTGTACTAATTATGTTTTTCTCACTTTGGGATCATCAACTAATTCCAAAAAAAACTTTTGTGCAAATTAGCGAAGATCTAATTATGAAACATATTAGTTATAGACTCCCATTTTTCTTAATATATAACACACCAATTGCCTCTTTCCTGCAAATGATCTTTTCCTGGATACATAAAACAAAAAAAATCATTTTTTAAATTCAGGCAATGTTTTAAAGTGGCTTAATTTACTTTAGTTATTCTAAATTTATCTCATGTAGATGTATTCCCTTGCCCTTTAGATAAGCCCTTTCCTACTCTCTTTATATCCAAAATCTTTTCATGTACCTAATATTTTACTATAAATTTCAGTTGCAAATATTTCAGTCTACACTGAACAAATATCCTAGCATGTCTAAGTGTCCAAATGGTCAATGACATATTCTATAACCTTGTTTGACTCTGATACATCAGCGGAGCAATGGTACACAGGGTTAATAAAACAAATGACACATGATATGCAAAGCAGTTCAGGGATCCAATGAAAACAGATGCTACATCTTCATTTTAATAGGTGACATGTTATTCTCTTTAAAATATCAATATTTTAATTAATATCAATAGAAATCTAGGGAGTTGTTAAATATATTTGAAACCAAATTTATTTCTCTGGGTATGTAAACACCGTTCCCACCAGTGCACCCTACTTTTTACTCATTTTCTTTACTCCACTTCTTACTTCTTACTCCTTTTCTTTACCCCTCCATTCCCACCCAGCCCACCCTACTTCTTACTGTCTCCTAGATGTTAACTCTTCAGGTTCTACACAACCAAACCTTTCTGTCTGTCGGACTACGACCAGAGGAAAGAGATAGAACCGTCTCATCCTTGGATTCATATCTCTGTGAGCAGTATTTGTCTCTCTGGCAGAGGCAAGGAGGTAGACACCTCTAGTTCAGCTAGACGGCTGAGCCCCTTTAACTTGTTTTACTGCATTGCAGGAATACTATTTTATCTCTTGACCATTTAGACAAAGGGAGGCTGAAGTGTTCCAAAGGATGGTAACTAAAGCTTTGTGTCTGTATAAAGACCTAGGTTCAATGCTTTATCCAAGCCCAAGTTATATAAGACGTCTTTGCCTTTTTTTTTAATTGGGCTTCTTTGGATGAACTCTTTTCTCCTGCCTACATCATGATTGACATTATAATTCCAAATGTTAAAAATTAACAGTGACAATTACTTTGATATTTTACTAATAATATATTTAAGGAAGGGTGGTCTGGCTTGTTGTGAGGCTCTGCTGAGGTGGCAGGCCAAGGCTAGAACCCGCCATGCCTCCCGGGCGCCTCACGAGCAGCTGGACACAGGGAGAGCAAGGAGCAGCTCTGCCCCATGTCTGAGAGTCTGGTTCAGCATACCTGGGCCAGATTGAAAAGAAACTGCTGCAGGGTGGGTGTGAATGATCCGGGCTATGATAGTCTGGTCTACTGGGTGGAGTTGTGACGAGGGAAGTCTGGATGTGAAAAATGGCTGGCCCCATGGAGTAGGGGAGGGTGGTCTGGCTTGTTGTGAGGCTCTGCTGAGGTGGCAGGCCAGGGCTAGAACCCACCATGCCTCCCGGTTGTCCACGAGCAGCTGGGCACAGGGAGAGCAAGGAGCAGCTCTGCCCCATGTCTGAGAGTCTCTGGTTCAGCATACCTGGGCTGGATCACACTCCACTACTCCATGGGGCCCGCCATTTTTCACATCCGGACTTCCCTCTCGTCACAACTCCACCCAGCAGACCAGACTATCACAACCCGGCTACCAACCCCACTAAGCGGCCACGCGGTTCATCTATAAATGCTTTATTTAGAGGTGACTACAACAGTATGCCACCCGCACGGCAAGCATGGCAAGCTGCTCGTGTAGTATTTGATATGCCAAATACCAATAACATTTATATTAGGTCATTCCTGTGACCTAATATAATGGTTTGAGGCTCTGAATGTTCCTGGACCAAGCATGCCTTTGGGTTCTACTAGCATGAGACAGGACATATGGAGATATTACTGGTGCCCGCTCTAGCAAATAGATGATTAACGGGAAGATAGTGATAGTGATATTTAAGGAAAGTTCTTATTATAAGTAAGATAGTTTAGCATCTGGTTTTTAGTTACCTCTGGTAGTTAACTAAATTGGAAGGAAAGGTAAATGGAATGAGTAATTACTCAGAAACTTCCTGGAGATTTGATTGGCAGGTGCATAGTTTAACTCAAAATTAATAACTAAAATATCCAGCATTATTTAGAAACAACATGCCATCAAATGCAAGTTTATTTGCAGAACATTTGCAAGGGTTTTCACTATCATCATCAGAGAATATGTGTGGAAGGATATTCTTTAATGTACCTTAAAGTGCTTCTATAAGAGAAAACTTAGGTTCAAAGATCAACTAAGTTTTAATTAGAAATTTTGCATACATCTTCCCTGCACACACATATCTAGTTTCACCCACTATAAAAAAATCACACCACAGTGATACATTTATAACACTTTAGAAGCTTACACTGTCCCATTCTCACTCAAATCTATAGCTTTCAGTAGTCAATTCTCATTGTATCTTCTGTAGACTTGAGTGAAAATGTCTAATGGATCAATAGCCTTCATTATAGTATCACAGAACATTTAGACTGCCCTGAAAGTCCTCTGGCTTCTGGTTTCTCATCTTTTTCCTGCAACTTGTGGCAATCACTGATCTTTTGTCTTCATAATTTGACCTTATCCAGAATGTTATTTATTTAATTAAAAAACCCAACCCTACAGTATGTTACTTCCTCATGCCAATTCCTTTCACTTTAAGGTGTGTAGATCTTTGGTGTATTTTTCCCTTTGTTTGACCCAATAGCTGATTTTGTTATATGGAGAGTGAAAGAGTGGAGCACTCGTAGGCCAGTTCATTTAGTTGCTCAGTTTACATCTCAGCTATCCAAAAGTTGTGCAGACAGAAACGGATAATTGGATGCCTAGAGATAGGGATAACCCCAGATGAAGGGAAGCCCCAACTGCCCTCTCTTTCTGTACACTCACCCATGTTGGGGAGCCGCTGGGGTCACCAGTATCAGGACAGAAGTTCTCTTCTACTTCTGAAGCCGCCCTGGGGAAGGATGAAAACTCAGGAGTCTGGCGCAGTTCCAAAAGTCTTTTAATAGTACAAAAAACTCTAGCACCACAATCCAATATAATGGAAGACCTCTAGCTCTGGTTATGAAATTATCTCTTAAGTGAAACACTGGAGAGGGGTCTGATATAAGGTAATACATCTTAATTTCATGGGCTTCATGTAATCTAGATGATATCCACAAGGTTCTTCCTATTTATTATCTGAACCAGAGTGATTCTGAGTGTCTTGTTCTCTGTATACTGAATGGGTCACACTCGCCTGCTTGAAAGCAAACTAGTATGATCCTTCCTATAATCTTAAATGACAATCTCAATGTAGCCAGGGTGGTAGTTTACTGGTAAATTCTAACTGTTCCAAGCTGGGTCCAGTGGGTCTAAAGAGGAGCTGTGCACAATCTAGATAACATAGAAGTCTAAGTAGATGTCTAATAATAAGTCAGAAGTTACTCATTCAGAGTCAAGGTGACTCCATCAGTATTTACATAGAAGAAAGATTTCATTAGTATGAACCCTGGCTTAAGAACATGTAAATAGATTAAGTTGTGAGCAACCAGATACCATTGGCTACACTGACATGTGATAGGGTCAAATGGAAATGTTACAGGCACCCACTCAAGCAAATCTATGAATAACGGGATATTAAGTGATCGAGTGGATAAAAGAGCAAAGCTCCCAAGCTAGCTAGGCAACACACCCAGACAGACAACAGAATCAGGTAGACTTGACTACACAGACAGATGGCAGAGTCAGACAGGACAACATGCTCAGACAGACACACTGGGCTGAGTACAGGAGTCTCACCCACAAGCTCATGATTGTGAGTCTAGGAAAGCCACTACAGCTGGGCGTGCACATGGCCAGAGATGGTGGAAAATCTGAGACATCATCAAACAACTGTAAAACAGTCTAAGAGAGGCCCAGAGACAAGATTTCAGATTAGAAAGTATACATTGGCTAGAGAATGGTGTAGGACTAAAGCAGGACAGGTGATCCTGGAAGCTAGCAGACAGAGAAGAGTCGGACTTAGGAATTCCTACATGGGACCTGCCAGCGAGGGACAGGAAAAGCGATGAATACCCAGGTATAAGGAGAGGCCTGAACACTCTGGGGAGGGACCCAGATACATCTACCTGAACTTTCTAATCAACTCTAACTTTTTAATCTTCTGAGTTTGGTGTGCAAAACTTTCATACAATTCTCCAGAACCTGCCAGAACAGACTATCCACTTTTATAGTAACAGCTTTTCTGGCCAAGTTTATCTATAAGGAAAGCCCTACCATAATGGTTTTCATGATTGACATTATAATTGAAAATGTTAAAAATTAACAGTGACAATCCCTTTGTTTGATACTTTGCTTATAATATATTTAAGAAAAATTATACCATAAATAAGATATATTAACATCTGGTTTTTAGTTACCACTGCAAGTTAACACTTGCCAGATTTTTCATCACATATGCTCCAACATTAGCCTGATCTAATGCTGATTAATACTTGATGAGTTAGAATTGAAAAGTGATTAATAAACAGGGCTTTGGAGTAGATATGTCTGGGTTAAAAACATGCTATTTGGTCACACCCTGTGAGGCTTGGGGAAGACTCCCTGAGTCTTCCCCTGAGCTCTGCACTACAGAGCTCTACAGGCTCTGCACTCAGGAATTTCTTCTGGTGGTGCTCAGGGAACCTTATAGGATGCAAGGGATCGAACCTGGACAAGTCTTGTGCAAAGCAACAATGTCCCTGCTGGGCTTTGGAGTAGATATGTCTGGGTTAAAAACATGTCACAAACTGTGTGACGCAGAGCAAATAGCTGAATGATTCAACTCAGTTTGTTCATCTGTAAAAATGGATTTGAGAATAGATTCTTCACAATATGGCTAAGTATCCAATGAATAACTTAGCAGTGTTTAGAATAGAATTGGGAATGTTTTACACCAAAAAAGTGTTTCCTAAATCCAATAATACAGCTATCTTGGATGAAAAATTCTTGTGATTATTCCATTTGTGAGGGTACAAAGGAAATCAGCTCACTCTCCTCCCATTCCCTTAGAGACCTAACAAATAACCAGGACCAGATAGATTGATGAACAAATATTAAAAGGAAGATTAATAGCAACATGTATAATTTTTTATATACATGGAGAAACATGGAGTAAGTAACTCACCCATGTGGCATTGGTCATGACCTTCAATAAGGTAAAAACCTTATTGAACAGGATGGAGCAATAGCACTCTTAACAGCATGTAGCAGACCTGGGTTGTATGCCCAAAACCCCATTTGGTTCCCTAAGCCCCATCAGGAGCGATCCCAGAGCACAGAGCCAGGAGTAAACCCTGTGCAACACCATGTGGCTCAAAAAGCAAAACAATAATAACAAAAGATTAAGACAAAGTTCTATGGCAGAAAGGGTAGAACTGTTAGGAAGGTGAAGAGGGAGGCTATGTGGTAAAAGTATGTAGGGCTAAATTCTAATTTCCCCTTTGAAAGGTGGTTAAGGATGGGACCAGAGCAATAGCACAGCAGGGACATTGTTGCTTTGCACAAGACTTGCCCAGGTTCGATCCCTTGCATCCTATAAGGTTCCCTGAGCACCGCCAGAAGAAATTCCTGAGTGCAGAGCCTGTAGAGCTCTGCAGTGCAGAGCTCAGGGGAAGACTCAGGGGAGTCTTCCCCCCGAGCCTCACAAGGTGTGACCCAAATAGCAAAAATAAATAAATAAAAATAAAAGCAATACAAACTAAAAAATGTGTAAGGGATTGTCCTCTGATTAGTGAGGCAACACTCAGCAAACACATGTACATGTCAAAGAAAATTTCAAAGGCACTTCTTCCTATCTTTCAGGTATATCTCCTCTTTTGCCAAAAAAGACTTATTTTGGGGTGCTAGATTTTTGTTCTCCCACGTATTTGATCGTTTCACTGCCACCCATTTCATAGAGACCACAGCTGACAAAGCTAGCTGACTAAATGATAAGGCTGGTGCCTCTGTGTAGTGACCCTCCGCCTGCATTCGCCTATCCTGGGAGCTCTCAGTCCTGGGAGCTCTCAGCTCTATGTGCTGACATGATAAATCTTGCCTGGTGTCAACACATGCCTTTGTTCCCTAGAAACAGTTTGTTTCCATACCATGGCATTCGCTCTGGACTATCTGGGGACAAATAGAAGTGTTGGCATGGACGTGTCCTAAAGGCATCAACCCCGGCACAGAGGGATGGCATTTTATTTGTAGCTACTCCAATTCCCCGTCCCTTGATTCTGGTGTCAAATGTACAGTTGGTCACAGTGTTCCACAGTGAGCTAAAGCTACATTTATACACGATGGCAACTTAATCAATGACACAGAGGTCATGTTTGTTTGTGTTTTCCCCCTTTCCCCTTCTGTCACTCCTCGATTGTGTTTTCTAGAATTACCTTTCAAGTCAATTCTGAGCTTAGAATTCTGTAGAGTCTGCTTGCAGGAGAGCCTACACCAAAGGGTGAGCTGAATGCGAAAGTATGTGCCACAATGCTCAACAACTTAGAACATTTCCAGAACAAAGGATGGTTTCCTATCATTGTGAAATATGACAATATCTTACAGCTTCTAAGGTTTTGCATGTGTTTGAATCTTCCATTAGAGGAGAATACACCCAGTCCTGCCCTGATGACTACTCTCATAACGATGCTCAGGATTCAATCTTTGCAGTGCTCAGGGAATCAGGTAGTTCTGGGAACATGCAGGATTGCTGGGGACCAAACTGAGGGCTCTTTCATGCAAAGCAGGCCACCAGCCCATACACCCCAGCCATTTTTAACACATTTTATAGTCTAGCAACATGAAAACCATGCAGGCAGTAGGCTCAGAGCTACAAATACCTGCTCCTTAGTTCTTAAGCCACAGTACCTTGTAGAAATATCCGTGACACATACCTCTCTGGTGTCATAAAGTAGAAGACAGAAGATCATTGCAGGAGGCTAAAAACAGAACCAGAAAAGAGTTTTGCAGACAAGCAATTGGAGTAGTAGGACTGATAATCTGGCTAATTCTTCAAATATGAGTTTTAGAATGAGCAAGATCAGTTGACATAATTTGAAGACCATTACAAGAAGTTGTGACTATCAAGAGAGAGAAACCATTGCAGGAGACTGAAAAAAAAATGAGATGAGAATAAATTTTCAGAGAAGCAATTTGAATAGTAGGAATAATGATCAGGGTAATTCTTCAGGTACGAGTTTTGGAATGAGCAAGAAAGATCAGCTGATATAACTTGAAAACCAGATACATGAGCTGTGATTATCAAGGTTGAAGAAGAGGCCAATTCTCAAGAGCATTGTTGGGTACCCTTGACACGCTGGTCTCCCAAAGTGAAAGGAGATGAGTAGAAGGAAGAGTTTACAAACATAATTCAAAATTTGACCATGAACTCAGAGTTTCAGTGACTCCCAAAACTGCATTTTGGTTCATTTGAATTCAAACTAAAATGCTATGATGAAAAAATTTTAAATGCAAAAAAAAAGTAAAATGTTTTAATAAAATCTTCAGTTTTCATTTCTTTTGATTATTATTTTTTGGCAATAGACATAGTTAAGTTGGGGTCCATTTTTAGGATTTTAAAAAACACAATCCTTAGAAATAATCACTTTCAGTTAACCTTTAAGAATAATGAGAATAAAAGAGATGCAGAAAAACATTGATTCAAAAGGAGATTTATAAAAACAGTAGGAAAATGGAAGACTACTGAAATTATATTTGTTAAAAAAATTAGACTGTTTTTTAATAACAAAAGACCGAAGAGATTTTTAATGGACTCAAAGTAATTTTAAAAGCTTACAAAGAGACTACTACAAAGAAAACATATTTGTTTAAATGTCATTGGGGTATTCTCTTTGTCAAGAAATGACTGCTGGGTGGTATCTACAAATACTTGATCTCTCAGCAAAGCCCTTCTTGGGAAAATGTTTAATTTATTTTCAAATCAACTCCCTTCAGGATGGCTGTTTATCTCCTATTTCCTATCCCCACAAGATAACTCAGCTTGGGTGGCCATTTTTGCTAAATTACACATTTCCTTAGGCATTGCTTGTTTATTTCTAAATGGTCTTTCTCTAGGGTGATGTATGGAACATTTGCTATGTCTATAATAAAGGATGACTATGTTTTATTAATGAATAGTGCATGTTAGCATGGAAAAGCTATAATGCAAAGTAATTGATTCTGAAATTTGTATGAAATAGAACTTTTAGCTTGTGATTTAATTTGAATATGCAGCATTTAGCTTTAAACTTTTGCATCTCTTTCATGACTAAAACAAAAAAGAACAAATTCTTTTAAAACTATTAAAGAATTTTTTTCCTAGTAGAGCAAATGAAACTTTCAGTGATAATAATTTATCTACAGAGGTCATTTCAAATGCTGGGCGAATGATGCACAATGTTTTACAATGTTTATGAGTATTTAAGGAACTATGCATCATCCTTAAACATTTTTCAAACAATTCTTAGAGACTATTTCATTCCATAGAGTTTATCTATTAGTCCGCCAAGAAAAGCAAGCGAAGCAAATCAAAATAGAAACAGCAACGTGAAAAGGTATAGATGTCTATCCTACAATTAAGCAGGCAATTCAGTAAGCTTTCTGCTCTCATTACACAATTTAACAGTTTTTCTTTCAAAACAATTAAGTTATCTGATATCTGGCACTCTTGAGATTCCACTCTAGAATGGTCTTTATGTACTTGGCTTTTTAATTTTAAAAGATTATAACTAACTGATCACTACTTGTTGACCTTTTACCCTATATTATTATTGATGTTAACTTTTCCCTGGATTCTTCTCCAACCAACCAATTTGAAATGAACAATTGAAGTTATCCTGACACCGCCCCCAAACTCATAATGAATTGAAGTCTAACATCACTTTTCAAGTCTTATTAGTTACTTTATTCTCAATTCTCCTCACTTCAACTGGTGTAACGTTCTTGAATAGTATGTTATCCTTTTCTACAAATAGTTTTCTTTAAAATAGAATAATCTGCATATAACATTTCAAAATTTAGTGAATACTATATGAAAAAGAGGATTTATGGTAACTTATTTTAGTTGTCATCACTTGATCACTTATCTGCATTGTTCATTGATTTGCTCCAGCAGGCACCAGTAACGTCTCCATATGTACTATCACATGCTAGTGAAGCCCAAGGGCATCTGCTCACTCCAGGAATATGAAGAGCCTCAAATCATCCCTTCAGGTCATGGGAATGAGGTCTATAATTGTTACTGTTTTTGGCATATCAATACGACACTGGTAGCTTGCCAGGCTCTGCCGTGCGGGTGGGATACTCTTGTAGTAGCCTCTGATCTCATGCATTTATTGATGAACTGCAAGACTGAAAAAGATTGGATTTTCTGCTGGGTGGAGCTCTGACGAGCTGTGGAGTCTGGATGCTGAAAATGGCGGCCCTCATGGTGTGGGGGTTCCTCTGGTTTCTTGCGAGACTCTGCTGGGATATTGGGCCAGGGCTAGAATCAGCCTACTCTCCTGGGTGCCTCATGATCAGCTGGGCACAGGAAGAGTCGGTACCAGCTCTGACCCGTGTATCTGAATCTCCATGTTTAGTTGCCATGTTTAATCTCCATGTTTACTGTAATTTGAGTTACAAAGCTATTAAATAAAAGAGCAAAGGGTTATTTTTAAGGTGATGTTGGCAGTACTGAGATAAAGGCAAATGGTTTAGAATCTTACCAATGCCAGGTTATAAAACAAATTCACTAGCTTGACAAAACTTTTGGTACTCACTATTCAAAAGTTTACCTAATTTCTCAACTGAATATGGAGAAGTCAATACCTATATAAAACACAAAGAGATTAGAGGTCTTCCAGGCAAGGCGCACAGAAGTCTTCACTTTGTTCTAACAAGAAAAAGGCTGAGAGTGAAGTCTATCACTGCTCCTATAGTTGTCAGAGAAT
Organism: Cryptotis parvus; assembly: GCA_021461705.1. NCBI lineage: Eukaryota > Metazoa > Chordata > Mammalia > Eulipotyphla > Soricidae > Cryptotis > Cryptotis parvus. The sequence continues at coordinate 88,397 of JAJIBD010003244.1, read as the reverse complement.
TGGAGTCACAAGGCAAATGACTGGCCTTCCCACTGGAGTGACTGAGGCAGATACACAAAACACAATTGACCTGAGCAGAACTAGCAGTAGAAACTCTATGGAAAACAATACTCAAAAAAATCCAAATCATCACCAAAAGGCTGTTGCAGTGTCCTGGCCACCATTATGAGTTTCATACTCACTTGGTCCCAATAATAAAGTTCCATGCTTTTATGAATTCATCTAGGAGTGTGACTCTATTAGCACAATAATATTGGGAAAAGGTTGCTGCTGACTTCCTATAGAAGGAGAGAAAAACAGTGACTTTGAAATATGCCAGAGAATTCTTTTTATCTGGATATAACCTCAACAGAATTACTGGCATCTGAACTACTGGAGTTTTGCGAAGTTTGATATACCTGTAAGAATGGAAATACCCAACCCAGGCCATCCTATCTCTCTGGGGTAGAGAAGTATTGGGGACTAAGGGATACTTAACTTCATACCATATATTCAAAAATCATAGGGCCATACATCATGTCTCCTTTACCACATTAATAAACATCTATATGTACAACAGTGTTTTTCTCCTCCTACATCAAATCTGTCACTCAAGAAAAAGATTATATGGAATAATAGATAACACTATTTTAAGAACTAGAACAGCATTGGGACCGGACCCAGGTATGACAGGGATGCAGAAAATTCAACTGGGTATTGACAATAAATATGCTAATAATTACTAATTCTTATATTATAACCAAGAAAGTAAATGGACCTCTATAAGCAATTTGCAAGAATAGAAAGGCAGTTTGAGAGAGGTAATTTAGAATACAAAATATAAACTCTAAAGATCAATAACTACCAGAAATGAAAATTCCTTTTGAAGGGGTCATTAGTAGACTGGACACAGATGAAAAGGATCTCTAAAACTGAGGAAAGCTCAGAGAAAATTCAAAAACTAAAAAGAAAAGTAAAAAAAAATCGAAGATAATATCTCAGTAGTGGGGAAGCTACAAAGGTTTAGGACGCATGTAGTGAAAATAAGAGCGAGCAAAATAAAATTTTTAGCAGTAATGACTGAGAAGTTTCCCTCAATACAGATACCAAGACAAGATCCAAGATAAAAAAACTAAGTAGAATATATCAAAAATATACATTTAGATATGTAGTATTCAATGGGGAGGGAGCAAAAAATGAGCAAAAAAATATGACAGGAAACCAAAACAAGTTAATCTGACTTTTCTTTTTTTCTTTTCCTGCTTTTTTTTTTTTTGGCCACGCCCAGCTATGCTCAGGGCTGATGCCTGGCTCTATACTGAGGACTCATTTCTGACCAGCTCAGGTGATGTTATGTGGTAATGGGAATGAACCCAGATCAGTTGTATGTAAGGAAGTACCCTACTCCCCTGCACTACCATTCTCGACCCTAATCAGGCTTCTTAAAACTCATAAAACAGAATTCAGGAAAAAAAATGTTTGAGGTATTTTTTAAGAGAAACTTAGAATTCTAGACAATGAAGAACAATTTCTAAAGTAAATTTATATATAAAGATTTTTTCAAACAAAAATGGAAAATACATTACTCATAATTTTTCTTCACTTGAACTTTTCTTCAAGATGGCTTCTAAGCACTAAAATACACTGCTGGGGTTTCATTCACATCGCACATAAAATCACCATAATGCACTTTCCTTAGACTTTAACATGGTCATCAGTAGTACATGAATGAAATCTGCTCTTTTATGCAATCAATAACAATGAATCAGGTATTATGAGATTTAAGTATTTACATAACACAACTTTTCATTTAACACCATGTACTTCTAATTTTTCATTATAACTTAAATCTTGTCATATATTTTAACCTAACAATTTGATGTTAGCAGTACATATGACATATCAATGCATTAATAATTTCTTCCAAGATTTTTTTTGCTTTTATATCATTTAATACATTGATTTAAAACTTAAAATACTTTCACATTTATTAATACTTAATATATTCAGTTCATAAATTTGATACTTTATATTTTCCAGAATAACAAATGACTTTGCATTCCTTCTCTCACTTGAGTGAGGTGTGATATTCCTAGCATGGCTCTTTCGATTCTTCAGGTCTCCATAGATTGATATATATGTAAATATATATGTAAATATATATGTAAATATATATTAATATATATAAAGTGGTCAAGTGATATGTAAATATATATGTAAATATATATGTAAATATATATGCATACACACAGAACTCATTCGTTGTTGCAGTACACCTGCCCAGAGCCTCTGCGTCTGTCCTGGAGTTGCCTCCTGTAGGTCTCTTTGTAGATATGAGGACAGTTTGAATGTAGCAGTTTATCTGACCATGTATTCTACTGGCTGGTATAAATATTCTCTCATGCTGCCACAATCATCATGGGACTAGCTAGATCTTATCGGTATAGTTGCCTGGACACATTGGACCTCTAAGTAATTAGACCAGAGAGAAATGCTGTTTGGCTCCAAGCAAGCAAGCATGGCTCCCTGATAACTCAAAGCTAACATGCAGAACAACCATGAAGTAAAAAGAAGAGACTTTGTGAAGGCTTGGAGAAATATTTAAGTGGCTAGAGAATATTCTTTGGTACAGATGCTTGCTTTTGTATTCAGAAACTCCTTCTCCCTACCCTGCAGAGGCATTTCCAAGGCAGATCTTGGCTTGGCTACATTAACATCTCAAAGGGCCTAGGTAAGGCCCTGGGAGAAATTACCTGAGGGCATTTGACCCTGATGGCTTTCTGTTGGAGTGGGAGGTCTGGGTTGCAGGGATAGAAAACTAGTCTGCTTCCTCTAACTCTCTATTTTTCCCCCTTTCTGCTGGCACCTCTTCACTGTCCCCTCTCTGCAGAGCCTTAATATGTGGTGGCCGCCATCTTGGCCTACACTACTTGGCCGGGGTCCAGCCAGGAACCCTAAGTTTGGGTTTTTTTCTATTGCTAATTTGTATGCCAGAACCTGTGTTAAGTAAAGCATTTTGAAACTTCGCCAGATTCTTGTGTCTTTCTCCGTCTGCCAGCCACTGTTTCCCTGGGACAAAAGGCAAAGGGGCTCCCTGACCCTCCTCCTGGCAGGGTCCCTCAACGTTCCAGCAAACCTTTTTTATGCTTCTAGCCTGACAGCAGACTGGGCCCCTGGGATAAATCCAGAGCAGCGGCAGAACCTGGCAAGCTACCTGTGGTGCATTCAATACGCCAAAAGAGTAACAATATTGGACCTCATTCCCAACGAATAGAGGCATTACTGGCACCCACTCAAGCAAATTGATGAACAATGGGAAGACAAGTGACAAGTGACTTCAGAATAGTCATCTTGCATCACATTATTCCTTCTTTTTTCCTTTTTGGTATATTGTTACGTAACTTTAATAGGTCTTCTATAACCATAATTATGCACAGAAAATGCCTTAGAAATTATTACTTGGGTTTTTTGGAGTCACATCTGGCCATGTTACTCCTGGCTCTGCACTCAGGAATTACTCCTAGCAGTGCTTGGGGAACCAATTGGATACCAGGCATTGAACCTGGGTCAGCTGCATGCAAGGCAAATGCTTTACCACTGTACTATCACTCCAGCCCCAGATTATTACTTTTTACTGAACACAACTTGTTTATTTGATCATTGTTTCATGGAATTTGGTTTCTTTTTTCACTTTTTGACTCTCGGTACTACATTTTTGTAGTACCTTGATTGTAGACTCTTGATAATACATTTTGTTTACAATAATCTTTGAGTCCTTGTTTTTATTTTTTTAAGGTACTATATAAAGAAGCAATATATTTCTTTTGAGTTTAAAGATAGAATTCAAGATAAGTAAAATATTATAGCATAATTACATAAAAGATATAATTTCACTTTGTAGATTACAGACCTGAATGCACTGATTATTGAGAGAGAAAAAATTTTCAAGATTAGGCATGAAGTTGAATGGCAGATAACGTTCCAAAGTTCTTTTAAAAATGAGTTAGCATTCTTTCTCCTCTCACTAATGGTGACATCTCTGTACTTCAGAGTCAAGCTATTTCTTTTTCTCTCGAGCTGTAGCCGGGCACCATTACATGGGATTTAATAGATAGAATGGCTGCTGCTTTCTACCTCTAAGTAGTTCCCTTAGTCCAATTTTATAATCATTACTTAAAGCATCTGAGTATTTTAGGTTGCATCAGATTATTTCAGTGACTGAAGCCCTGTAGTTAAAGTTATATTTTAACATGTACTTAAATTCATATATCCCCCATAAATCCTCTACTGAGAGCAGATACGCTTGTTCATTGGGGTTAACTGCATGGTGACAATTACCTCTCCTAAAATTATAGGGGGCTACTATGGGTCATTTTCCAGGAAAGAGAATTTGAGACAGAAAAGGGCACATTGGCAGATTAGGAGGCAGTGCAGGACATTGAGGAATAACTTTCCTAAGAGGACAGTGGAAACAAGACTGGACAGCACAGGCAATCAGAGGCGACACTCATCCCCTGAGTGGTCGAGTGACCTTCTGGAGATGGTGCTGTCTGAGGCCAGAGTGCCACGCCTTGTTTCCTGACAGAGATTAATGACATAAAATCCTTCCACCAGGGCTGATTCTTGGGAAGGTTCGACTCTGAACTGTTAAGAACCCAGAACTACAGCAAATGGGGAAATCACTTCAGCAGCGTCCTGGGTCTTTCTTAAGGAAAAACAGTCAAAGATCATATTAGACAAGGATGACTATCCTCACTCTAAAACCTCAAACATATTCTCCTCAGTTTAACCTTTCTCTGCTAATCCTGACTCTATCTTTAGGCTTGAAAATAAGATAGAATGAACTTCAGGGAAGAAGATAAGGAGGTGATTTCATTGTTCAGTTGTTCACCCTTGACCGTTATGGAGAGCTTCCTTCTTCCCCTGTCCTTCCTCTATATGACCATGTAAGCAAGATGGCAGCTCTGAGGAAAGGAGAACAATATCTTCCAACTTCCCAGCTTGTTGCCAAAAACTTTAAGAAATTTTGACTTTGTTTTTGGGCCCAAAAACTCAGTGTGCTCAGCGATTAATTCTGGCTCTGAACTCATGAATTACTCATGGCAGCCTCAGGGGACAACATGGAGCACCAGGAGCAGAATCTGGTTTTGACTGTTGCAAGATAATTGTCCTACCCACTCTATTATCACTCCAGTTCCCCAAAAATCTCTTTCTTAACTACTTTGTCACTATTATCTGATTGGTCTTTGAATGATAATGGGACAGATCCTTCATGACTAAACTAATAAGATGACTCATATAACTTTGCCCTCCTCATCCTCTTTTTTTTTTTTTTTTTTTTTTTTTTGCTTTTTAAAAATATTTTATTATACCACCGTTAGATATACAATTACAAGATGTTTATGTTTGAATTTTGGTTCTACAGTGTTCTAACACCCATCCCCCCACCCCTGCCCATTTCCCATCACAATGTCCCCACATCCCTCTGCCTTCCCCCAGCCTGCCTCCATGGCAGGTTTTTTACAAACAAAATCATTTTTATTGAAAGAAATTTAGAAAGTACTAAAGGGAAATAAAGAGAGAGATACTTGTTTAAGAAAGAACATGGGCTTCAGCAAAGAAGTAAAAGCAGAGAATTGATATCTTCCTCTTCTAAAGTGTAGGAAACTCTAACTTGAAGGATTTCAACATGTAAAACAGTGGGTCTCAATCTGCCTAAATCAAATCATGTGCCTTTGAGATTTCCGCGTTCAGGGCACTTCAGGGACAGAAGAAACTGTCATGTAGAACTTCATTGGTTCCAAAAAACTATTTCCATTTTTACTGAAAGGATTGGATCATAACCAAAAGAACTTTGTCTCAAAAACTTTTATTTTGCGGCAAAGCTTTTCTAAAAACGAAAGAATCAAAAGATACTCCAATTCAACAGAAACTCCAAAAGATATTAGAATGATGAAACCATTAATAAGGAGTTGGCTATCATTATGATAAAAGTCTCTGACAGAATACAATTCCTTCAGTATTAGAATTTAAACAAAACTTAGTCCAGAAACCTGATTTTTTTTTGACTAGCAGGTAGACATTAGGAACAGTTTATGAGAAAGTTAGAAGAAAATATTTTATTTTTTATAATTCAGGATGTTCTTTCAGAAGAGTGACATAATTTCAGAAAATACCTCTTAGAGAAGGCAGTCAAGAAAGTTATTTGAGTCTGATCTGCATCGCAGAGTCTATCCTATGTTTCAAAAATGGAGGTGAAGCAATTCTGAACAATACAGCTACTTTTCTGAGATAAATTATTACAATTATAAAGGGTTTTCTCTTGTATTAAAGAATAAAATGAAGAAATGGAAATGTTCTATTAATATAGAATAATATAAATACGATCGATGACTGAGGACATGTTAGTTTCAGTGTTAGTTAGCTTATATTCATGTGAATATAAGCTAGATATAATGTACACATAAAGACATATAAGGATGAATAACTAAGACAAAAAATTGTACATAAGAGATAGCAAAAAATAAAATAACCTGGTATTTGGAATAAATATAAAACCTCAAAAAAGTTACTTTTCTCATTGTTATACCAGTAATTTGAGTATTTGGTTAAATGATTTATAAGCTAATAGAAATAATAAATTTAACCCTAGAACTGAGAGAAAATAAAAAATAGAAAACAATAATAAACTTAAGAAGAGACTCTGATTTTACCCCTACCTGCCAGCCCCACCAAGTAAAATCCATAAAAACAGTAATTTTCTCAGAAAAAGAGCCTCTCATCTTTTATGAAGCTGAATCTCCTATGTATGATTTATATTCTAAAATTTAGGAAAAATGAACCTAAAACTTTTTAAATCAACTGTAACAATCTTAATTTAAATATAATAAAACACTTTCAGATGATAGTTTGAATTTGGCAATTAGTTAATCTTTTCATCTTTTCTTCCTTAGTACTTATTTGGCTCCTAAATATACCCAGTGAAAATTTTATTCCCTCTGTGGAATTCTTTTTTCTTAAAAAAAAATTCATTATGCCACCGTGAGATATACAATTACAAAGATGTTCACGTATGGTTTCAGTCATACAGTGTTCCAGCATCCATCCCCCACCGGTGCCCATTTCCTACCACCAATGTCCTCAATTCCCTCCAACCTCCTCTCGCCTGCCTCAATAGCAAGTTCTTTATCTCTTTTCTCTCTTTCTCTTTCTCTTTCTCTCTCCTCCTTCTTTAATACATTGTGGTTTGCAAAACATATATTTAGAGGTTATATGTGTATTTCTTTGCCTATATTCAATGCTCAGTTCTAGGTCGGTATTATCATTTCCAATGATTATTATCACGCTGTTTTCTTCTCTGTCTTACATAACCTCTGACTCTCACACACTTGTGACTGATTCCACCTATTGACAAGACCTCCTAACCTATGTTTTGACTGATCTTGGATAATGGTATCATACTCTACACACATACATACATTATATATATATGTATACATATATATGTATGTATATATGAATACATATGTATGTATACATATATACATGCATATATGTACATGTATATATACATATATACATATATACATATATACATATATACATATATACATATATACATATACACAATACATATGTATATATGTGTATATATAGAGAGAGAGATATCTCTTGCAAAAATGAATGCAGTCATTCTATATCTGTTCATTTCCCTCTGGCTAATTTCACACATCATGTTCCTCATAATCCGTCCATTTATACGCAAATTTCATAACTTATTTTTTCCTAACAGCTGCATAGTATTCCATTGTGTAGATGTACCAAAGTTTCTTTATCATCTGTTCTTGGGCACTCTGGTTGTTTCCAGATTCTGGCTATTGTGAATAGTGCTGCTATGAAAATAAAAGTGCAGATGGTGTATCTTCTGTGTGTTTTTGGATTCCCAGGGTTTATTCCCAGGAGTGGTATGGCTGGGTCAAATGGGAGCTCAATTTCTAGTCTTTGGAGGAATGTCCATATTGTTTTCCAAAAAGGCTGTACCTTTTTGGACATTCCATCCAACAATGGATGAGAGTCCGTTTCTCCCCGATTCCACATCTCGGGTATTTAGAATAGACTTTTAGTTTTAACTGTGGTTTGGGTATTTAACTCTATCACTGCTAATACCAGGGTTCCCTTGACTTCTCATCTATCTCTTCTCCCCTTCACCATCACTATTTCTTTTTTCTCCCTATACTCTGGGTCCAAGGGTAATCTACACACTCATCCTTTAACACAGCATTTACTCATTCAGTTACTCTAAACAACACATACAAGCAATAACATCCTGTGTTTGTGCGCCTCTGACTTCATTCAATGTGATAACTTCCAGTGGATCACAGATCCGTGAATATGAAGATGTGGTATAGATACACAGTGGAATACTAAACAGTAATAAGGAAAAATGAAATCAAATGAAGAAAATGTGGTGTTATGCACAAAGGAATACTACGTAGCTGTGAGGAATGGTGAGATTATTCAGTTTGCTATAACATAAATAGAACTGGAAGGATCAGAGGATTGTCTTGAAGTAGAGTATGGAAGACAAGTCTTGCTGAAGGTTTAGTTAACAGTTCTAAAGGATATCTTCACAAGGTGGTATCTGCTATGGAAGTTTAGGAAAATTCACAGCTGGATGCAAGTTTTCAACTTAGTGCTCATTTGTATTTCTCTTAGAGTCAAGTAGAGTCTAAAGTCTTCCATTTGCAGTTAGGTATCCAATCCAATTTGGTGCTGATATGTAGACATATTTCTGTTAATTTTCTTTCGCATATATTTAGCACCCAATTTATTTGCTTCAAACTTTTCTAACCCACATCCTGTATTAATATACTGGGGGTTCTCTTTATCCTGACCCTCTCAATTACATGATCATGGTTCCACATGTAAACAGGTACGATCACCTGATTTAGAGCATTTGTTTCCATTTGTCTCAGAGTAACAGAATCACTGTCTTTCAATATTTTAAGATTATGTAATAAAAAAGATCATGTAGTATAAAATATTATTTATTTGTTCATGTAATTTTTATGTTTTTTATGGCGGAGGAAATTATTTCACGTATTAGAGTATTTACCATCTCATAAATGGAAGTGAAAATCTTTATATTTTTTTCTCTGAATCAAGAAAAAAATGGACATGACCCCAATATATATTTTATATATATAAATACTTAGATAAACATATTTTAATAGGTAAAAATACTTATATAAATCAATAGTAAGTAATAAGAGGAGGCATTGCTGACATTTAAGAATACATCAATATTAAGGAAATTATTATATAATAAAAACAAAAATTTAAGATCATATCCTTAGCACTTTAACAACTTTTAAATTAGCTTTAATAACTAAATATCCATTTATAATATTTCAAATGGTGTTTAGATATATTTTCTTTATGAAAGTTATTAAAACTTATGTCAGACAAAATTTTTTGTTTATATTGTTATTATGATCACTTTAATTTCAATATTGCAATGTACCACAGTATTCAAATCTTAAGACTAATGCTTTATAATTTTATTACTTACAAAGCAAATAAAAAATTTGATTGAGGGGCCAGAGCAAGTATAGCAGGTAAGGTGCTTGCTTTGCATTGCTGACCCAAGTTTGATCCCTGGTGCCACATATGTTCTCAAACCCCCACCAGGAGTGATCCCAATGCATGGAGTCAGGAGTAAGTCATGAGGACCACCATGTTCGTCCTCAAAATAATGACCCCAAAATAAAATATTCAGATGAACAAAGTTACAAAAAATGTTTTAAAAATTAGTTTGGAAATGATTTTAGAATAACATGCAAATAAATTCCCCTTCCAGAATATAAAAGTAACTGAGGATTAAAGATTCCATCTACAAATTTAAAAATTAGAAATCAAAATAAACATAAAATAGTTATGCTTACTCTATCAACAGAAATATTTTAATATTCCTAATAAAGATGACATAAGGACATTAAAGATGATTAAGATCATGAAGTACATTAAGAAAAGTTGTTATAAAACTGTTTCCTCAAAAGCAAATCTATGTGCCATATCTGAATAGACTAATTCTTGAAATAACATTTTCAAGCTTGATTTTGATCTCCTACTCTGACTTTAAATGCACTGGCACTATGAGTTTTCTCTTGCTTTTGGTTGAAATTTGATTAAGTTAACTCAGGTTTCTCTTACTTTGATGTAATAAAGTAATCTTGAGTTCAGAGTGGTATGCATTGTCTAGTATAATAGATATATTTGATAGAGTTGCCATAAAATAGATTAAGTGGTTTAAATGTCAGAAATATATGTTGTCACAATGTTGAAGTTTCTGAACTCAAGGTGTCAGAGGGATTGGATAGGTGAGCAAAACTGAATCCCCAAAACATGTCCTTGTCTAAAGGTTAATTTCATAGGAGACCAAAAGGTTGGAGTGCGGGTCACCATACAAGACAACTCCAGTAACCCTAAACCTTAATGACTTCGGTCCTATCTTTAATCTCCTTGTCGTTTGTGTCGAGAAGGCAGACATGTAATGTGTGCACCATGCCTTCCCTTTCAGTGATAAACCCCTAAGAAACAGCCCTGCCCTTTCTTCTGCCCAAGCCTAACTTACGTAGATGGATTTGGAGCTATAGGACAGAAGCTCAGCCCAGAGGGCCTCACCCATGTTCATTAGAGATATACATGTTGTCAATCAATTTCTCCTTTCTTTTTTCTTATCTTTTTTGATGCCTGATTAGTAAACTTCCAAAGTTCCTACTACAAGTTTGTTTTGCTACAAGGTCGCTTTTCCTCGGCTCTGAGCGGTTCATCTTTTCTTTGACTTCTCCTGGCCTTAGTCCTGTGTTTCTGCCACGATCTCACAGAAAGACACTAGTAACATCGGGTTAACATCTACTCTAAAGATCCCATTTAACCTTAAGTGCTGCTGTGATGTCCTCTTTTCAAGTAAAGCAATATTCTGAGGTGTGGGGTTAGGGCTTTACCATATGACTTTGGGTCCGTGATACAAATCAGCCAAAACAATAACTATTTATCAAGTTATCTGTTTTTTGTGTGTGATTCCAGGAATCAATCCAAGGTTGCACGGCATGCACATTACCACTGAATTACATGCTGGCTCCTGCAATAATCAAATTTTAAATGGAACAGTTATAGGAATTACCCCCTTCTCAGAATTCTGAGTTGTTGACTGCTAGGCATTTTAAGGATGTGGCTTTCTCTGGCATGCTTTGAGGTGGTGGTTCTGCCCTACACTGTGCTCATAAGACATCTCGTTATTCTATGATTGCTGGTTAGCACTGGCAAACTCACCAGTAAGACCCCACCACAATGTTTCTATAACAGAAGGTGAATTTGCCTAAAATAATTCATTTTATAGTAATCTCCTTCTATCCTCTTTCAGCTATAAAGACCTTCCAAATAATTTTCTCAATGCCAATATGGGTCCAGAGAGGTATTATAGGAATAAGGCACATGCCTTGCATGCAGCTGACACTGGTTATATTGCTGGTACCACAATTGGTCCCATGAACACTGCCAGGAGTGATCCCTGAGCACATTGGAGGTGATCCCATGAATCTCCCAAGAAAGAAATGAGTCATGATAATTTGTTAGCTTAATTTCTTATTTATAATTTTCTCAGAACTGTAGTAGAAGTCATATCATTTGTTTGAATAAAGTCAATGAGAATAAAAAATATTTCACAAGTTTTTTAAGATCACAAATATTTTAATAAAGACAGTAAAATATATTTATCTCTAAGGCATATGGCTATCAAATTAGACACATCTCCTAACAAGAAACCAAGTTAAATAAACAAGAATATAATAAGGCCTTTTAGCAACTGGCAATTTGAATTTTTCCTTTTAAGAAAAGATTCTGACCTGACATTAGCGATATGTGGAATGCTTTTATATCTGATATACAAAGTATGACTTAAAAAAGTATAAAACATTTACCCTACATTTGCTATCATCAGTATTTACAAGACTCCATGAATAGCTACATAATTTATAAGATTCAGTATAAGACAAATATTGGGAGTTTATATATATACATATAATATACACATTGCAATATATAATATTATATATGCTATATGATATATAACATATATCTCCTAACAATAAACCAAGTTAAATAAACAAGAATATAATAAGGCCTTTTAGCAACTGGTAATTTGAATTTTTCCTTTTAAGAAAGAATTCTGACCTGACATTAGCGATATGTGGAATGCTTTTACATCTGATATACAAAGTATGACTTAAAAAAGTATAAAACATTTACCCGACATTTGCTATCATCAGTATTTACAAGACTCCATGAATAGCTACATAATTTATAAGGTTCAGTATAAGACAAATATTGGGAGTTTATATATATACATATAATATCCCCTTCCCCCTCCATCTTGTCGAGCCTGGTGGCCCTGCCCACGAGCTGCCCACGGGCCAGCATATAGGGCCTTCACGGATGGCTGGGGAGGCTGGCGCTTTGGCTCGCGCCGGGCCTAGCTGACCATGGAACCCCGAGGAGGGCAGATGGGTTTTGGGGAGTGGGCCCGTCGCCTCTGAGGGGTCCCGGAAGCAGCCGGATGAAACTCGCCCATCACACTAGCCACCATTTTTGCTGTCCGGACGCTGTGAAACTGCCTCAGACCAGATCAACAGAGCAAAGCCAGTTTGAGCCCAAGTCGCGCGGCCGCTATGCGGCAGCCGGGTCACTAAAATAGTGAAACAGTAATGTCTTTTAATGCACTGCATTCAACCAAGAGCAGGAAAGTTTGTTGGGAAGGAGATATAAAGAGGAAAGAAATGACATACAGAACCCGCCAAGTGGTTGAGGTGCGGGAGGGGGAGGGAGGTGGGGACATTGGTGATGGGAGATGGGTTTGGGCGGAGGGTGCGTGTTGGAACACTGTAGAACCAAAGCTCTACATGAGCATCTTTCAATTAAAAAAAAAAAGGTGGAATCTACCACAAACATGTGGGAATCAGTGGTTAAGTAAGACAGAGAAGGGAACAGTGTGCTAATATTTGTCAAAAATGATAATACCAGCCTAGAACTGAGCATTGAATATAGGAAAAAAGATATACATGATGATCTCTGAATGTATGTATTGCAATCCACAATGTGTAAGAGAAGAGAGAAAGAGAGAGAGAGAGAAGAGATGGAGAACTTGCCATAGAGGCAGGCTAGGGAGGGGGAGGGAAGTGGGAACATTGGTGGTAGGGGGTGGGCACTGGTGGAGGGATGGGTGCTGGAACATTGTATGACGGAAACCCAAACATGAACATCTTTGTAATTGTATATCACATGGCGGTGTAATAAAATATTTAAAAAAAAATAAAATAAACTGAAAGCTACCTATTTAGGATAAACCTAAAAAAAAAAACACATTATAATATATAATATTATATATGCTATATGATATATAATATAACATATATCTCCTAACAAGAAACCAAGTTAAATAAACAAGAATATAATAAGGCCTTTTAGCAACTGGTAATTTGAAATTTTCCTTTTAAGAAAAGATTCTGACCTGACATTAGCAATATGTGGAATGCTTTTACATCTGATATACAAAGTATGACTTAAAAAAGTATAAAACATTTACCCTACATTTGCTATCATCAGTATTTACAAGACTCCATGAATAGCTACATAATTTATAAGATTCAGTATAAGACAAATATTGGGAGTTTATATATATACATATAATATACACATTGTAATATATAATATTATATATGCTGTATGATATATAATATAACATATAACACTATATATGTTATCCGTTTATATTATATATGTTATAAATAAATTTAAAATTATATATCACTTGTATCACTTCACAAAAATGATATATATTGTATGCATATATGCATATAGTATATATAATATATTATATCTCATAAATATATAATACAGGGTATGTAGTGTATCACTTGTATCACATGTCTTCCCGTTGTTCATGGATTTGCTCAAGCGGACAACAGTAATGTCTCCATACGCCCTGTCACATGCTAGTGTACCCCAAGGACATCTGCTCACTGGAGGAACATGAAGAGCCTCAAACCATACCTTCAGGTCATGAGAATGTGGTCTATAATTGTTATTGGTTTTTGGCATATCAAATATGACATGGGTAGCTTACCAGGCTCTGCCAATATAGTGTATATGCTATATAAATATTATAACTCTCAAAGTTGTATCCCTTTACCAGAGCATTCTCCCAAGCAACAGACATGAATCTAGACTTACCTGACCTTCCATCTGGATAATTATCTAGACAGTTCTTCTAATATAAACTATACTACCTTTGATGTCTTATGTGAGTCCTAACAATAAGGAAAGGAAAACTAGTCTCTCCATAGTTTCCCAGCCCAGTGTATAACAAATAATATCTTCTCATTACATAAGGTAAAAAATTTAGAATCACCGTGTGTCATTATAATCTGACCAATTAACAAAATCACGGGTCTTACTCTTAGGACAATATCCAGAACCCTGTGGAATAACCAGATCCACTAGTAGCCTGCCTACCCTCAGGATCACATGTAGTTGTATGTTGCAGTCATCTCTAACTGTTGTTTTGCTTCCTCCTGTCCCATCTTCCAGCAGCCAAAGTGATCATTTTTATCAGTCAGAGATCTTGTACTCTCTACCCAATTTCATGCAGAATTCTTAGAGAGTCCATCTTTACAAAACAAGCTTAAGACCTGATAAACCCATAGCAAAGGTTTCATGCTCCTCCTCTGCTCTGCCTTGTGCATTCCACATCAGGCAAACAGACCTGGACCTCACACCTCAATGCAACCCAAGCTCTCACTTGAGGGACTTTGTTCCCACCAGCTCCTTGACCTCATACACTTGTCACCTATTTCCCTTTGACAGTACTTTTCTTTCAAAGCTTTCTTCAAATCTTGAAATAAAACTAAAGCCATCTTTATTCATTACGCTATTAGGCAGCACCTTACACTTCAGTCTTTCACTTCTGCTTCCATCGCACATTAATTTACTCAGGGTCTTTACTTTTGTTCTCTCCACTTGCATCCATGTAAGAATCTCTACATTCTGGACATTGATTTCCTTGGAGATCTGACATTATCAGTAGCAGTTCCTGACCCCAAAGGGTATTAAGTTAAAACTTACTCACTAAATAAATATCTCTTCAAACCAATCAATTGATGTTCTCCTTCTCCTCATATTTACATTTTTATTTCTCATAACAAAAAAAAAAAAGACTTTACCCTAGTCAGGGATATAACTAGGTTTTTAAGCTCTTTGCTTGTCCCTAAGCAAGTGTGAATTTTTTGAGTTCACCCATAGGGGAGCTCATGCTTCAGAAAGGAATTTCAAGCTTTGCATAATATGTA
This sequence comes from Cryptotis parvus, assembly GCA_021461705.1. Taxonomy (NCBI): domain Eukaryota; kingdom Metazoa; phylum Chordata; class Mammalia; order Eulipotyphla; family Soricidae; genus Cryptotis; species Cryptotis parvus. The sequence continues at coordinate 73,014 of JAJIBD010003244.1, read as the reverse complement.
TTTTTTTAGAAATATCCTAGCATGCTGGGCAATTGGCCACTCACTCCAAAGACACAATCATTTTCATTAGAGGAAATAGTATTTTTGTGATACTTACAGAGCACTGCAACAAAAGAGTATTTAATTACCCAGTACGTGACTGGTCTTGGGCATCCTCCTGGTCATATCTGCTGTAACTTTAATAGTTAATAAACAAGTGAGATTCATACGGAATACATTCCTCTAATAATGGGACTGCACTTGAAAATGTAGGTGGCAAATCAATCCTAATTTGATCAAGTGAATTCACACAGAAGATAAATTAATTACATACTTTGGTATTATGTTGATCAATTTGCATGCAGAATAAAAATCCTGAATCCTTCTTGGCACACAACTCTTCCTTAATAAATGTTTCTGTTACAAACATGTCAACAGAAGTTCCACAAAAATAAGGAAACCACACTGTGATCAAGTAAAAAATAGACAGTAGTGTTGAGAAGGATATTATGAATGCCCTTGGGCTAGACTAGCATGAACAGGGACCAGGGACGAATGAAGATGTTACTGGCAGCCGCTTAAGCAAATTGATGAACAACGGGAAGACAAGTGATATGAGAAATACAACACAGTAAGTGCCTGTTTACCCCCAAACCCCTTAGTGCTGACTGGAGGTTAAGTTTTTTTTCAGACACCTTTACTGCTAGATCAACAATACAGTAATATCTCATTTTATTTTAATTTTAATTTCATTATTTTCCTAACACTGTTTACTGTTGTGTCTACTTTGTGATTGCTGATAAACTGGAGTACCTATTCAGGAATGTATTGACAATTTGGATATTTGTAATGTCCATTCCAATATCTGAACCAACTATTACTGGGCTTTTTTGACTTTGTCCTCTTTATTTGCAAATTACCTCAACTATTAAAAATTATTTCTATGTTCCACTTTACAAATTTTGTAATTTTTGTTGTATAATCTGGATTAGATATTTAGTTATCTTTTTATCTTCATTTTTTTTTTGTCTTTGTGGGTCACACCCAGCGATGCTCAGGGGTTACTCCTGGCTCTGCTCAGGGTATCATATTGCAGTGGCAAACACCCTACCCATTATACTATTGCTCCAGTTCCATTTTTCTATTAACTATGAATTTTCTTTTTAAGAGAATCAGACTTGTTATAGTGAATAGAATTCTTGAGAGGAGCCAAAGACAGGGAGAAAGATGATCCGAGTTATATTATAGGACTCCTTTCACAAAACCATAACACCTCAGTCTGCATCGCTTAGAAGACAAGGAGTCAAGATCTGCATTGTATTTCCAATCAAAACCAATACAATTCCCATCAGAAGAAGTTTTTTTGACACACTGAAAAAATGAATAAAAGATGGGTATGTGAATAAGATGATGATATAGGACAGCACAATGTTAGCAAGAACCTGTAGTACATAGTACAATACACTAAAAATGCAAACTCAGAGAGGATTTGAAAAGATATTATTCACTGATCATGCTGAGTGTTGAAAAGTGAAATATCTCTGAGATGGCCAAGTGGCAGTATATAGGCTCCATGAAGAACAGAAAAGGTCAAGGAAAGAGAAAAAAATTGGGAGCCATCATACAAGCAATGCTATGTTGGATGTTGGGAAAATATATATATTTATTTGCGGGAGGGGAGTTTCTGGCCCCACCCATGGTGCTCAGGCTTGTTCCTGGCTTTGTGCTCAGAGATCACTCGTGGCTGTGACACATCCAGGAATCATAGGGAAGCAGAAGACTGAACCACATCCTGCCAGATGTAAGGTAAACGCCTTAACACCTATACTATCTCTCCAGTTATCAGAAGGAAAATATTATCAACGTATGAAATCTTTCAGCTCAGAATATGTATCATATATTGGGGAAATAAATTGAAAAGCAAATTCTTCCAGGTCAGAAATCTTCTCTGTGAAGAGGAAAAAATAATTTATTATAAAAGCTTAAACCAAAATGTTATGAATTCCCCACGTATTTTATGGAGGGATTGCAGAGAAGAAAAATCCCACACTTTTATGCATGATGCAGTACACAGACGTCAAGATCAGGGATCACCTAACACAGACCCTCAGCACGACAGGAGAGCACCATGTGCCACACAGCTCACTCTGAATTCAGCTGAAACTGCTGACAAGTTAAATTAGCTATATGCAAAGAAAAAAAAAAACTCAACTACTCACATCTCTATTACAGTAGGAATTTTTGTACTTTTATTCCAGGTTACAGCTGAAATCAGGTTCCTGTCTTTCCATAGGAATACGTATAAAGGTCTGCATTTCTTTTTTTTTTTGCTTTTTTTTTTTTTTTTTTTTTGCTTTTTGGGTCACACCCAGCGACGCTCAGGGGTTTCTCCTGGCTCTGCACTCAGGAATTACTCCTGGCGGTGCTCGGGGGACCATATGGGATGCCGGGGATCGAACCCGGGCCGGCACCATGCAAGGCAAACGCCCTACCTCTGGGCTATCGCTCCGGCCCAAAGGTCTGCATTTCTTATTTAAATTCCTAAGAGAGGGTCTCAGGTTTTTTTTTTGAAGATACCCAATACCTTACTGAGGAGAGATGCAAGGAAAGCAAAACACTTTTATGACAGTGTGACAATAGTAATTATATCAAAACCAGGTCATAGAATGAGAGGATACCAATAAGCTGACACAAATAAAAGAATTAAAAAATGAGGATCTGACAGTTTTCAACGACCCAATGTACGCTGGGGAGAAAAGTTCTTGCTCTGACAGAGGAGGTAAACTAACTGTTGTCCTTGAAAAGTGTTTCAATACTATTTGAAAGGTTTCTACTGGAGTGGAGAGGTAGTGCAGCATGCAGGGCTCTGGCCTTGCACATGGCCAACCCAGGTTCTATTCCAGCATCCCATATGGTCCCTCAAGCACCACTAAGAGTAATTCCTGACTGTAGAGTCACAAGTAAGCCCTGAGTATCACCAGGTGTGACTTTAAAACAAACAGAAAGTATCTACAGATTGTCACATTTGAAAAATAACTCTGGGTTGGAAAAGACAAAAAAAAGTAAGGCAGTTCGTTTTCATTTCCACTTCATATTCTGGAGTATGGGAATATTTATGCAAGAAAAATAAAGGGTTAAAAATTACCTGAGGCCAAAGTGATAGCACTGTGGGTAATGTGCTTGCCTTGCATGCAGCTGACCCAGTTTTGATTCCTAGTATTACATATGGTCCCCAGAGCCTTCCAGATATGATCCCTGAGCATAGAATTAGAAAAAAAACAAACCCTGAGCACTTCTATGTTTAGCCCTCAATTTAACGATTAGTAAAATAAATATCCAGGAATGCAGCATGCCTATAAAAAAATGATCCTAGTCAGTTTCGGACACATTCTCAAAGAAGACGCATCAGTTTACTCTGTCAGCTCCTTTGAACCATCCCATTTTTCACTGTTTGGTCCTACATGTTTCACTTCTGCAAACTCCTGGGCTCTTTATGATAAACAGAGAGTTAACAATTGTCTGACATAAATTCTGCCCCACAGTCGAGGCTCACCTGGATGCTAAGATAATGGCCAATAAGGCAAATGACCAGATAGGGATCTGTTGGATTCTAATGTTCTTGTTAATGCATCAGAAACACAAAGCAAACACCCAATTTTTGTTAAAAAGGTCTGACAGCATATCCCTCTATTCAACCTCCCTGCACTCTGTGACCCAAACACCCAATGTTCCTATACAAAACCCACAAAAGGAACTTGGTTAACTCAGTCCTATACTAAGTCCTCTCAGTAGCAGGCATTACTTTTTCCTTCTGTTCTACATGCCAATAAACTTTTCAACTACTCAACTCTGAGTCTGAGGTACTTTTAGTACACTGTATTGTCACTCTTGAAAGCATTGAAGAAGCTGGAACCCAGGACCAACAAACACTTGCCTGGCATTACCGCTGAGCCTTCTCCAGTTGATCTCTGTTCAAAGCAGGAGCAACAATGCTCACGAGGCTGGCAGTTAATGACCAGAGCTTAATGCTGGAGCTGTCAGTCCCTGGCTGCCAAAGTACTGATTTGGCTTCCTTGCCTGGTTGCTGCAGAGATATTAGGTCAGAGATCTATTTTCACATATTGCCTGGCCATTGTCCATTTGTATATTAAGTCTCTGATTGCCAATGGGCCATAGTCTAGTATGCACTGAGCTCTTTCAGGGAATATAGACGGTTCTGGTCCAAGATGAAAGCAAGCATTTATGCTGGTTCAGATGTTAAGTGCTTTCAAGAGTACACAAAAGATCAGGAACTACTTATTTCAACTACCTGCTTAAATTTGGTTGTTTAGAGCAAATTTTCTTTTCCTGCACCAAATTAGCTGCCAAATTAGCCTCCTTGTTTGAGTTCAAATGATAATTGACATCTTGCCAATATCTGTACTTAAATCAAATTTTGGATAGGTTGAAAAGTATCATTACCTTAGGCACATACATTCCAAACCCTGCTCCAAGCATATGTTTCACCAGCAAAATGATGTCAATATTCTGAGTTAGAGTGTCAGAGGTGGCGTTATAAAAAGATATGAGGCTTGAAATATAATCAGGGAATTTTCACATCCAACATCCCTCACTTCCTCCAGCTCAGAAGAAAAAAAATCAAAATTCATTTTGCCTCATTTCCATTCCAAAAAGCCCAAGTGCTTACAGCAACTCTTGATTGTGCTTGAAATGGCTTTCCAAAAAAGGGATCCACAGGTGCCCTGGAGGTGGGGGTGGGGGCCATAGAGTTTTTAACATCTCTTTGTTAATTTGAGGGATGATAGGGAAAAACTAGCTGAAAAGAGAAAACAGTGGGCACTGGGAACATTGTTTATCACCATCATTGTGGTTGTGATGATACAAGCGTGAGCCCTGATGGAGGAGCCTGAAAAAAGCATATTGACACCCTAGGATTTGGAAGGAGTCCTAGCCCAGTGTGTGGCTTTGAGAAGGCCCGAGATTGTGTACCCCAGGCTTCCAATGCAGGCAAGTTCCTGCTGAGGAACAAGTCAGATGAGAGCTATTACATCAGGATGGGGCCGATGCTCAAAGCCAGAGGACAGCAGCCAAAAAACATGGTGAATTTTAATGAAATTCCAGATGCAAACACTGTGTATCTAAATGACTCTAATGCTGTTTATTTTTTATTCTTTTAAATAAAATATTGGTTCACATACTGCTAAATACACAGATAGGATCAATCTGATTTAAATTGTAGTGGGCTTCTGACAAAAAAAGAATCCACTATATGCCAACTGGAAAATCTATTTTTGTTAAATGACTTTAAACCCTCCCCTAGTTTGCTAACTGTTAATTATTTCCACAATACATCAGTTCCCAGCTTTCTCCAAGGCCGCCTCCCTGACCCTTAAATAGAATGTGGAAGGAGCTGATGAGGGACGATTGCTACTAAAATCTGCTGGTGACACAGGGCTAGCGGAGAAAAGTAATGTCTGAGCGCTGCTATTCCCACTCTGTTTATAAGGCAGGATTGTTAAATATGCCATGTTCAGGTCATTAGACACAGCTTTACATGACACCAAAACCTACTTAAGATTATTGACTAGGGGCTGGAGCCATAGCACAGAGGGGAGGGCATTTGCCTTGCACGCGGCCGACCCAGGTTCAATCCCCGGCATCCCATATGGTCCCCCAAGCACTGCCAGGAGTAATTCCTGAGAGAAGAGCCAGGAGTAACTCCAAGCATTGCCGGGTGTGACCAAAAAATAAAAAAGACTATTGACTGGGCTGAGTATGTTTTCATGTGGGAGGCGCATGTGCAGCCCCAGTCTCTGCATTGGTTCCCTAAGCAATGCTGGGAGCAACCCCCAAGCACAGAGTCAGGGGTAGATCCTGAGGACCATCAAGTGCTTCCCCCACCCCATCCCTCCCAACAAAAGCAAACTTAAAAAAAAATAAAGATTATGTGGCTGAAGAAACCATGTCGGGAAAGCCTTAGTCATGACTATGAGGGTATGTGGGTGTTCGTAAACCCTGTGGGACACAGAGGTTGTTTCTGTTCATCCCTGACCTGAGAAGGTCTAAGTTTTCTTCATTGTCTCAAAGCAACTATGTGACAATTGAGAAACACCAATCAAAAAAGTGTGATAGTTACTGCTACAGGCCAGCAAAAATGTGCTACCTCCAAGTCTATGGCAAATGGCTGAGTTCATGGGAAGAGCTTTCTGGGTAGAGGCTGGCAGCCACCAGAATGCCTGTGCCAAAGCTAGAGCTGGCTTCGCTTTCCTGCAAAGAGCAATGCCTCACTGGGACTGAATGCACAGTTCAAGGAATTGAGTGACAGGGATTGTGTCCCAGGCCGTGCGGAACAAGTGGATCTCAGCTGCAGTGTGAGGGGGTTTTGTTGAGGGACTGATGTTGTGAGCACCGGGGCCGGTTAGTTCACCAGTCCTGACCCAAGCCAGGCATTTTCCCAACTGGTCAAAGCGGGTTGGGTGAAATCCCTGTTTTCTCAAGAATACATAACTTACTCCCCACTTTAGCGAACCACCAGTAATGATCTGTATGGCAGTTCCGGGAGAGGATTCCTGAGGAACCATTTCAACATCATCCATCCAACATTGCTGAGATGAACCAGGAGGCGAGACAAACGCTGAGTACATATCTTCTTCCCCAGTGCTCTTCAGGATTTGCTCTTCCTCAGACCCTTTGGGGGTATTCCCTCTCTCTTCTGAGCACCTGACTTGTTGGGTATGGAACTGGAGGAATATGGATCCTACCAAAGATCCTCAAGGGGGAATAATTACTCTATACTATCCATTGAAAATTTAATAAAGCATAGTTACAGGCACTTCTATTTCAATTTGAGACTAAATATCTTTAAAGGGAGAAGTCACTTGTCACTAGTCTTCCTGTTGTTCATCGATCTGTTCGAGAGGATGCCAGTAACGTTTCCATTTATTGGGAATGAGGTCCATTATTGTTACTGTTGTTGGCATATCGAATACACCATGGGTAGCTTGCCAGGCTCTGCCGTGGCTCTGGGTTCATCTCAGGGGGCCCAGTCTTTTTCTATGTCAGACCATCAACCATCCAGGGCCCACAGGGCAGAACTCTGGGTATAAACAAGCCTGTCTCCTGTCTGCCACCTGCTGAGGCAGGGCACCACAGCCACACCTGCAACACCTTGAGGGGAAGAAGTAGGAGAAGAGAGAAGTAGCACTTTAAAAATATTTAAAGAGCACTTTGTTCCAAGAGTATACATGAGATGCGTCTTTTCTTGTGTGATCTGAAGAGAGAAGTCCCCTCCCTATTTTTATTGTATAGACAATAAAATTTTTTTTCACACATAATGCAAGATTAAATTCAAGAGTGAATTAACTTTGGGGGAAATTCAGTACCAAAGCAATGGTAGGGGTATACATTAATTCTTGCTTTTAGTTTGGGTATTGATTTTTATCATGCCCCCTCCACCAGGCACAGTAAGAAAGCACTACTGGAAAAGAAAAATAAACTTCCCATTCCAATTCCTCCCCCAGCTCGCTCCAGACCCTGAAGCAGACAGAGAGATTCTTGCTGCTGGCCCAGTTGGTGTCATTGAAGTTTTAGAGTTGCCTTCCACTTTACCCTTGGGATCAGGGGTGCCTCACTCCAACCCAGCTTCTGAGATCACATCTGCCATTGGGTATGGTTTCTATCTCTTGCTTTAGTTCATGTAGAAACCTTTACCTGTAGCCTCCCATAGGAAATTCACAGAGTTCTTGCTGGTTCTTGGATGCTCCATTGGTCTCTCTCAAGTAGTTTTTAGTTGGCTGTCCTGTAGCGTCATTTCTCAACCTGCCACTGTTCCCTGGAGACTTAGTAGTAGCTCTGACAAATCATCTTCCTTATGGCCAGCCTTGGTGGCTCTAGGCTGGCTAAGGCTACACCAGTCACCTGTACACATAGGCATGGTTGGCTGCTCTCCTAGGCCACTCGTGGGCAGTGTCCTGTGGATAACTAAATCTGACACATACTCAAATAATGATCGAGCAAATTGTGTGCAATTGGGAAAACTGCCCTCTTCAACACTTTCTCTTCAATTGAAGGGATGTGGATTAAGATAGATGCCTTTGAACAGAGAGAGCCAATTTAGAAAACAAAATCTACTTCTAAGGAAAGGGATTCATAGGACCAAAATGCTGGTGCCACAAAAGGTCATATCTGTTGACACAAGGTAATAATCAAGGAAATAATTAGAAGAGAGGGTGACTGATACAAAAGAACTTAAATTTTCTCTCCCTGACAATGTTTGTAAAGATAGAAAGAAATGGGAGTATTTTAAGTATCACAAGGTGCTAGCAGCTTGTATATGAACGATGACTACACAACAAATGGAGGGACAACGTCTCTTAATCACGTTGGATGAAAACTGCTTAAGTCACTATTTCCAGAAAGAATAGAGAGATGAGATCAAAGGGTCAACCTTTATTGTCAAAATCGTAGTAAAACCTATTTAAGCATGCTTGTTACCAGTATGTGTTATCCACTGTAAAAAAGATTTAGAACATTTTCTATTTTCCTATTCCATAGCCATTTACACTGTGATAAAAGCCATTCCTCATGGCTTCTTAGTGTGTAGAAATTCTGCAGCGACATTAGAAGGAATAAGGAAGGAGCCCCATTCTTTCATTCTCTGTAGCGAAACCCTGATTTTATGCTCTTATGAAGAAGCAGTAATACTTCTGGAAGTTTGATCCTCAATATAATTCAAGCATTGAGCATTGAATAGCGCTAACTGGGCAGATAGTATCATTGTAATCAATTCTTGATCTTTCCCTTCTAACAGGGCTACACAATCACACATTTCACTGAGTGATGTGACATGTTTGCCTACTTGGGAAGTGGTTTCTTCCTCCTGCACTGATACTAAACTTGTCTGTCTTGGCGGGTAAAGAAGGTAGATATAATGCAAGCCCAGCTCCACCAGGGTTCTGAAATGTGTTCATGTGGTTTTGAGAAAATATGGAAAGAACTTTGTCTAACTTTCAATCTGAAGTTATGCCACAGTATCTGTAAGTCACAGAAATACTGGAAATGTTTGGTCCAAACCATTATTGCAGCAGAAACTTGAACTCAGAGTTAATCGTTGTAACTTTCCCTTCTTTGCAATGGTCAGTTGAGGCATGAATAGAATGTAGCTGTGTATTTCAGGGGAAGTATCTGGGTTCAGGGAAAGCTTTTCCTGGAAAAAAAAGAACTTTAGGAAATTATCTCTACTCTTGTGTGCAAAGCTTCTAGCAACCATATGACTCCCACAAAGAGTGAAATGACTATGGCTCCCACAAATAGGTGAAACCAAGAGCAGATACTCTATGGATGGTTCTCAAAAACAGAAATGTGAAAGTCTTTGATGTTCTGAATGACTAAATTAATCAATTTTATAAATATGGAACCTGAAGAATGGTTTGAGGCTTTTCCTGTCTCTGGAGAAAGTAGATGCCCTTGAGCTACACTTGCTTGCGACAGGACGTATGTAGATGTTACTGGTGTCCGCTCGAGCAAATCGATGAACAACGGGAAGACAGTGATACAGTCATACAGTGAAATATGGTAATATCCAAAAACGTGTTCTATACCTGCAGCTTAAAACATGTTAATGGATTCACAGATCAAACAAGTATAAGACCTAATAAATAAAGCACATTATAGTAAGTTTATAAACCTAAAAGAATAAGCTATGGATTGACATGATTAGACATAAAAAGAATAACAAAAGATGTATTTGTATGATTTTTCAATGATTTTTTGCCACCAATAGATTTAAATTAAATGACTTTGAGAAACAAAGTATATCTACGTAATTTCCAAAATCAATAAATCCAAAAAATACAGTATTAGTGTATTTTATAAATGAAGTAGAAGTTGTAAATCCTCCTAACGAAGGTGTAAAATAAGACTCATGTTGGAAAATGACATAGAATTATCTTTCATGTTGAATATTCAATGTGTTACAAGAAACTTCAAAACTAGGCTAATTTCTTAGTAATAGCTTTTCATGTGAAAAATAGCTGAATGTAAATGTTCATAATATATACTAAAACCCTCCAAATGACCATGCAACAGAAACATAAGTGGTGCACAGATGGAATTTCACAATATTAAAAATAAAAGCTGCATAATCAAATCCCATATTACCTAATATGTAAAAGATAACAAACATTTTAATCTAGAACACTAAGTGAAGTATGATTCCATCTTATACATATCAGTTGCAAACAAAGCTAATGTTTTATGTAGAAATGTATAGGCAATAAAAATTTTTTCACACAGAATGCAAGATTAAATTGAAGAGTGAATTATCTTTGGGGGCAATTCAGTACCAAAGAAATCGTCGGGTATACAATAATTCTCACTGTTAGTCTGGGCATTGATTTTTATCATGCGCTATTTAAACTTCATTCAATTACACCTATAATTTTCTTCATTTTGTAGCTATCAAATGGCACATAGAAAATAAAGTAAACCATTAAAATATTAAGAGTCAAAACAATTTGTTTGGAGGAATTGGGGTATTGGTGCAAATTTCTTGTTTGTGATGCCTAAAATCTAACTTGTATGTAAGCTCAAGATAAATCAATTCTCTAATCATCTAAGGATTTTTAAATGACATCTTATCAAGTAATGGCTTTAAATAATAAGCTAGAATTCCTTATTTTTAAAGTATGAGAATATATATTAATAATGTAACATCTAAAAATTAGACTTTAGAAAGACTAGATGTAAGATACTCACTTAATTTCTGCGTTTTCCTCATTACCAGGTGCTACTCAAAGCATGGTTTCTATTAACTTCTCTAGGTGAAATGTACTCAGCCGGAGTCCAATCATATCACTATAATATTTATAAGCAAAGTATTTCTATAGCTAAGGCCCAAAATAATGATAAATAATAAACTAGATATCATAATATGACAACGACAAAAAACATCTAAATTTTAAGGTAGGCTTCACTTTGTCCATGGCAAAACCCGCAGCACAACTGACCGTCTAAATGCTGTCTGCTCTCCATCTTCTGCACAATTTAATGAATGAAGTCCCTCATTTGCAAAGGGAGTGCCAGGCGGCTGTCCGTCCTGAAGGGGCTGTGCACACGGCAGCATTGCTGGTTTCTGTTCTCCTGCAGACATGCATGTGTGGCTTCCTTCTTTCAGCTTCTTGTTTACCCTCGTTTTATGCTTTAAAAAATATTATACCACAGTGAGGTGTAAAATTACAAAGGTGTTCATGATTGGGTTTCGGTCATCCAGTGTTCCAGCACCCAATCCCCCACCAGTGCATGTTTCCCAACACAAATGTCCCCAGGTCCCCCCGCTCCAGCCTGTCCCTATGGCACTTAACATCTTTCTTCTTTCTCCTTTCTTCCTTCTTCTTCCTCCTTCTCCTTCTCCTTCTCCTTCTCCTTCTCCTTTTTCTCCTCCTTTCTCCTTCCTCCTCCTCCTCCTCTTCCTCCTCCTCCTCCTCCTCCTCCCTCCTCCTCCTCCTCCTTCTTCTTCTTCTTCTTCTTCTTCTTCTTCTTCTTCTTCTTCTTCTTCTTCTTCTTCTTCTTCTTCTTCTTCTTTCTCTTCCTCCTCCTCCTTCTACTTCTTCTTCCTCCTCCTCTCTTCTTTCTTTTCTTCTTCTTCTTCTTCTTCTTCTTTCTCTCTTCCTCCTCCTCCTCTTCCTCCTCCTCCTCTCTTCTTTCTTCTTCTTTTCGTCTTCTTCTTCTTTTCTTTTTCTCCTCCTCCTCCTCCTCCACCTCCTCCTCCTCTTCTTTGTCTTTGTCTTCGTTTTCATCTTCTTCATCTCTCTTCCTCCCTCCCTTATCTTACACATTGCAGCTTGCAATAATTTAAGGGGTATCATGTTCTATGTTCAATGCTTAGTTCTAGTCTGGCATTACCATTTCCAAAAAATAGCATACTGGTCTCTTCTCTATCTTACCTACCCTCTGACTCTCACACACTTACGGTAGGTTCCAACCATTTTTCAACTTCTTGTTCTGGTGCCTTGCATTAGGTAGTCTAACCAAGCTCCCTTCACCCCTTTTTATTCTGTATCACCAGTTAAGTTACATTCAAATAAAAATGACTTCCTTGGGGCCGGAGCGATAGCCCAGCGGGTAGGGCGTTTGCCCATGCCGGCCTGGGTTTGATCCCGGCATCCCATATGGTCCCCAAGCACCGCCAGGAGTAACTCCTGAGTGCAGAGCCAGGAGAAACCCCTGAGCATTGCTGGGTGTGGCCCAAAAAAGAAAAAAAAAAGACTTCCTTTCTCTGCATTTTTAGGAGTTCGGGATGAAGCTCTGGGCCACACCCAGTGGTGCTCAAGAGCAATTCCTGGATTTTTGCTCAGGAGTAACCCCCGATTGTGCTCAGGAGACAGTAATTGGTGCTGGAACCAAAACTGGGTTCTTTGCAGGTAAAGCAACACATTACTCCATACTGTCTCTTGCACCTCAGCTTAGGAAATCCACTGCATTCTTTTATTTTTCACTGTAATTTTTGTATTGTGGATTTCTGTCCCATAGTAGCCACTTGGCTGTTTTCTCTAGCTGGTTTTGGCGCCTACCAGACCGTCTTTGCTTTTATTCCCCTTAGACCAGTCGCCTTTCTTAGTAAGAGCTAAGTCCAGAAGCTGCAGTATCACCACACCCCTCTCACACTCTAACAGGAATCCTTCATTTAGACTAGCTCTCATTTTCTGCTTCAGTAGTTTTTGTTCAGCACTAATTTAGGAGACTTTAGAGAAAAGTGGATTCTGTTTGTTAATTTTGCTGTTGGAGCGTATGATATTAGAAACCATTGAGAAAATCCCACGCTGTAGCCATCAAAACCTGGAACTCAGACTGCTTCCACTACAGGGGCTCTGCCCACCAGCCAGAATCGCATGTCTATTTAAAGCTTACCTAGACCGCATATGGTTTTCTGGGAAAAGAAATGATAGCTAGCTACCTTACTTATTCCTATCTGCCCCCGATGCGTTGTTTCAACAAAGGACTGGCAGAATTCTGAAATTCCTTTTAGGGTTTGTTTTCCCATCAGCTCCCTTTGAAACCTGGTGTTGAGAGTGAATAGCCTTCATGGGTCATAATTGGAATCCTTGCTGTAATAATAATAGCACCCAGAGCGAGCACCATAATTGGCATCTTATTTTTATTGTAGTTATGGTTCTTGAAACTGTCAGGCACTGTGAAATAAAAAATTAAATGTATTAAAAAGATCAGTTATTCTGTACTTCTCTCTTAGACATCATTATCCTTATCTTTGCTCTTTCCCTCAGTATTTTTTAAAATTTGGGGGCCACATCCGGTGCTATGCTTGGGTCACTTCTGCCTCTGTGCTCAGGAGTCACATCTGTGTGCTGGTGATCAAACGGGGATCAGTCCCATGTCAGGTCAGCACCTTACCCCTGTACTATCTCTTGGCCTTCTTTGGTATTCCTCAAGGCTGATTTGTTTTACCCAAGGTAGTTCTGATCTATACATTACACTAATGAACTACATTGTAAAAATAATAGAACCTCGTTTTTCTCATATTTTTCAAGTTTAGGGATTATTTATATCTACTTAAACAACCAGGTGATTAATATTATCTGAGTGAAACTATCCTGAAATGCTACCAAACTCAGATGGTCCATTAAGTCAAAGATAGCATAAAAGAGTGAGAAGAATCAATGAATTGGGAGCTATAAATTTATTTTTGTAGCTATTAAAAGAAATCACTGTATCACTGTCTTCCCGTTCATCATCAATTTGTTCGAGCGGACATGAGTAACATCTCCATATGTCCTGTCTCATGCTAGTAGAGCCCAAGGGCATCTGCTTGCTCCAGGAACATAATGAGCCTCAAAACATTCCATCAGGTCAAGGGAATGAAGTCTATAATTGTTACTGATATTTGGCATATCAAATACAACACGGGTAGCTTGCCAGGCTCTGCCGTGCAGGTGGCATACTCTTATAGTCACCTCTAAATCCAGCATCACTGTATCACTGTCTTTCCGTTCATCATCGATTTGCTCAAGCGGGCACCAGTAACATCTCCATATGTCCTGTCTCATGCAAGTAGAGCCCAAGGGAACCTGCTTGCTCCAGAAACATAAAGAGTTCAAACCATTCCATCAGGTCATGGGAATGAGGTCTATAATTGTTACTTGTATTTGGCATATCAAATACAACACGAGTAGCTTGCCAGGCTCTGCCATGCGGGTAGCATACTCTTGTAGTCATCTCTAAATCCAGCATTTATTGATGAACAGCATGGCCGCTTGCAGCCGCGGATCCGGCATAATACAGTATAAATATAGTATAAGTTTATACTATATTTAAATACAGCATAATACAGTATAAATATAATATAAATTTAGTATAATACAGAGAACAATATACTCAGAATCAGCCTGGTGCAGATAACATATAAGAAAGACCTTGTGGGTACCATCCAGATCTCACGAAGCCCATGAAATTAAGATCTATTACCTTATACCACCCCCCCCAGTGAGTTTTTAAAGAAACAAAACTACTTATGTGCAAAGAATCTTGCTAGCAATTACAATAAACAAAACAGCTATTCTAATGCAATGGAGTTGGGATGCAATGTGACCTAGAAGGAATAATTAGGATTTCCATCTCTAACCCCTGTGTGAGTACCTCCACAGATTCCTAGGAATCAATGTGTTGCTGTGGCTGGTTAGAGATGTTGTGCGGGATGAGTGGCCTGAGTGAGTGGAACACTCCTAAAGAAGGTAGAGCACCCATAAAGCAGGTCAGGAACAGCACCCACGAAGAAGTCTCCAGGAACCACTTTGGGGGTATAGCTCTGGTTTATTAGGTGGAACAGGGCTATTTAAGTGGGGGAAAGTAGGGTGGGAACTCTGTATCAGCTAATCATGTAGGGTGGGAGAAGGGATTAAAACAAGTGATTAAGGCAGGGTGTGTGTGTTCAGCTACATAATGAAACAAAAACAAAGAGTACAACCTAGAACTGAGCATTAAATAGAGGCAAAAGGATACACATGACAACCTTTTAATGTATGTTCTGTAATCCATAGTCTGGAAGGGAAGGAAAAGAGAGAGAGAAAGGGAAAGAAATAAAGAACCTGCCATGGAGGTGGGCTGGGGAAGGGGGAGGGAACCGGGGACGTTGGTGGTGGGAGATGGGCACTGGTGGAGGGATGGGTGCTGGAACACTGTATGACCAAAACCCAAACATGAACTTTTTAATTGTATATCTTTTTATTTGTATATCTCACGGTGGTATAATAAAATACTTAAAAAAAAAAACAAAGAGTACAAAGAGTATGGGATTTGGGGTGCTGGAGAAATAGTGTGTAGAGTGTAGGGCACTTGCTTTGCACATGGCCAAACTGGGCTCAATCCCCAGCACTGCGTATGGTTCTGAGTCCTACCAGAAGTTATCCCTGAGCACAGCGGCTGGAAGTCCCTGAGCACCCCAAGTATGGTCCAAACCCTACTTCCTCCCAAATAAAATATGGGATTTTCTACCAAAAAAATTTATTGTAAGATTTGAGTATTACTACTTACTGTGGTGACTTAAGTCAAATGATAATAATCCTGTAACACGCCATTGTAAGAACTTGGTATATGTCAACATTTGTAAGTTACTCCATACTGTTCCCATTTGTAAGTTACTCCATACTGTTCCCATCTGTAAGTTACTCCATACTGTTCCCATTTGTAAGTTACTCCATACTGTTCCCATTTGTAAGTTACTACATACTGTTCCCATCTGTAAGTTACTCCATACTGTTCCCATCTGTAAGTTACTCCATACAGTTCATACATGGTTAAAAATATTCTTCCATGCTCCCACTATTTGGGCTAGATTTGGCTGCTGATGAAGGAAAATCCAAACTCTTCCTGGTTTAAACACTTAAGGAGCTGTTATATCGAGTTAAAAAAAGAGGTCTAATGAAATCAACATAAATTTTGATATTGAAACTTCTACTTTATACATTAAGTTCTAGCTGATTAACCATAATAGCATGGCTTCCTTCCTTCCAGTCACCTTGAGAATTAAAAAAATCAGATCTCAAGATTCAGCATCACTTTCATTGTAGCCAAAAAGTGGGGGGTAGCACAGAGCAATAAATGATGTGTGTGCTGATATTTATGCAACTTGACCACCCTCTTTTAAAGTGTTACTCACTCATTTCCACACAATTTTATACAATTAATACATAAGTATTAATGATCTCAATCAGAGGTTAAACCCACCTTCTTTAAGCAAAGGAACATAGTCCTAATTATCTCGGGGCCACTGCTCCCCACCCACCACTGAATCTTTCCAGCACTGCAGGGAGTAGTATTGCCCACTTAAGGTGACACATATCTGGATTTTATACACCTAAGGAAAAAGACCTCAACAACATATGAAAATTATAGAAGTTTGATCTATATAAGCATATTTCATTCTCAACCGAGCAGATACTGTCTTGGCAGAAACAAAGATGCTATAAAATCATGTTATAATTACTGAAGTATTTACTAACATAAAAAATAAAATCTGTTTAGTTCTTATACTATTAAGTCTCTCTGGGTAAGAAATTTGAGTAATTCTCACTGTAGCATGTTTCAGCTCCCAAAAGATACTATGAAAAATTACTTCAGAGAGCTGTTTTGAAGATTGAAAATGAACTTATACAAGGTACCCCAAATACGAACTTTGTAAATTATATATATGCTGGTTTTTTTCCCCCCATAATTATAACATGGTCCCGTGGGATTCAGTCAGTAATGGCTCTAGTCCAGCGGTTGTCTCCAAATCGCATTACATGTCCAGCCCATCTGATTTTCGATGCCTTGGCAAACGAGACAGCATCCCTAATTCTGGAATAGCGACGGAGGTCAGAACTCTGGATTCCTTCTCTCACTTGAGTGAGGCATGATATTCCAAGCATAGCTCTTTCGATTCCTCTCTGGGAGATCCGAATAGCATTCTCATCCTGCTTTCGTAGGGCCCAGGTCTCTGAGGCGTATGTTAATGTAGGGAGAACGTTGGAGTCAAAGAGATGTGCCCGGAGCCGGAGGTTCTTTGTCCTTTTAGCTATTTCTTCGATGCCTTTGAAGGCATTTCATGCCGCTCTCTTCCTCCTGCACAGCTCAGGTTTTAGGTCATTCATCACGTTGATTCTTTGTCCTTTTAGCTATTTCTTCGATGCCTTTGAAGGCATTCCATGCTGCTCTATTCCTCCTGCACAGCTCAGGTTTTAAGTCGATTCGTCATGTTGATTTCTCGACCTAGGTACACATAACTGCTGCATTCAGAGATGTTTGTTCCATTGGGAGTGAATGGGGCCTCTGGAACTAGTTCAGTCTTCTTAAACATTGTTTCCATATTGTTGATCAAGTGGCCGCCCACCTACAAGATGGTCAGACTTCCTTGTAAAGACCCTGAAGAAACGGTTTGAGGCTCTTCATATTCCTGAATCAACCAGATGCCATTGGGCTACATTGGCACGTTATAGGGTCCTATGGAAATGTTACTGGTGCCCTGCTCAAGCAAATCGATGAATAACGGGATTCAAGTGATCAAGTGAAGTGATCAATTATAACATGGTCATTATTTAACAAAAATTCTTTTAAGGATTTGTAACTCTCCTTTATATGTTTTCTCATTCAACAATGTGTCCTGAATATAATGAATGGAGAACAACTATTTTAAATTCAGAAGCCTATCATTAATTTAATCAATGTCTAAAGTTCCAGTTGATCACCTACATAGTCTCTAATTCTCAACAGTGTACACAGCAGATTAAGATGTTCCAATATTTCAGCAAATCTGGTAGTTGGCATCCCAGAGTATTTCCTTGTAAGGAAGCTTTTCCCAGAAATGCCTCATAGGGCAAACTGTCCCAGACTGGGGATAGATGTAAGCTGTCACTATTCTTCCCAGACTCAGAAGTCTCTTAACACAGATCTAGGGATTAGTCTCTCAAATTGATGTTTTGTTAACTAGTTCTACTGATTTCAATTTATAATGACAAATATAACCATATTAGGACTAGGATTCTAGGATAACCAAGACTAGACAGAAGAATCATTTGTCAAAATAGTGTTTACTGAACACTACATCCAGGAGTTTAGTTTATAGTTTGCTGCAGGTTGACTTTAGGTTGACCTTGCGACCACTCACTACTTTTGGACTAGCTGGTGCCCTTGGGCTCTACTTGCATGAGACAGGTCATATGGAGATGTTACTGCTGCCCGCTTGAGCAAATCGACGATGAATGGGAAGACAGTGACAGTGACAGTGAACACTACATAGAGAAAGATCACTTCAATTATTTTTTATTTTTAAATTTCTTTTATTGGATCACAGTGTGATGCAGTTAGAAGGCTGTTCGTGATCGGGTTTCAGTCATACAATGTTCCAAAACCCATCCTCCCACCAGTGCACACTTCCCACTAAACAATGTGCCTGACCCCCACCCCGTTTCTATAGCCATCACTTTCCTTCTTTCTTCCTCTCTCCCATTGGGAACTATGTTTTGCAATTCACATACTGGTAGGTTATCATGTATGTTCCTTTACCTGCTTTCGAACGCAGTTTTTAGAAAGAGTGAACACTTGCCACTATCATTGCTCTGGCCCTAGTTTCTATTGTCCTTGGATACAGGTTTCATATTATGCATTTACACCCCACAAATGAGTGCAGTCATTCTGTGTCTGACCCTCTCCTGACTCATTTCACTCAGCATGATATTCTCCATGTCCATCCATTTTTCAGAAAATTGCATGACTTCGTTTTCCTAACAGCTGCATATTATCCCATTTCGTAAATGTACCATAGTTTCTTTAATCAGTTACCTGTTCTCAAAAACTCAGGTTGTTTCCAGATTCTGGCTTTTGTGCATTGTGCCACAATAAACATAGAAGTACAGATGGCATTTCTGCTGTGTGTTTCTGAAGCTCCCGGAGATGATCCCAGATGTGGTATTGCTAGGTCGTCTGAAAGCTCAATTTCTATCTTTTTGAGGAATGGCTATATTGTTCTGCAAAAAAAGGCTGGACCAGTGGGCATTCCCATCAATGATGGAGAGTCCCTTTCTACCAACATCCACACCAGGACTGATTCTTGTTCTTTTGGATGTTGCCAGTCTCTGTGGTTTGAGATGATACTTTACTGTTCTGATTTGCATCTTCCTGATGATTACTGATGTAGAGCATGTTTCCATGTGTCGTTTTGTCCTTTTTATTTCTTTTTTAAGAAAGTTTCTGTTCATTTCCTTTCCCTGTTTTTTTTTGATGGGTTGGATTTTTTTCTTGTAAAATTCTACCAGTGCCTTATATCTTGGATATAAGCCTTTTATCATATGAGTATTGGTTAAATAATCTTCCCCATCTGTGGGCTGTCTTTGTACCTTGGTCACTGTGTCTTCGGAAGTGCAGAATCTTCTCCATTTAACATAGTCCCACTTGTTTATATTTTCTTCCACTAAAGCAAGACCATTTTAATATTTAAGGCCTCTCACAAAAGACAGTCTATAATTTAGTAGCTGATGTTGATGTATTTTACTCTGTTTCCTAAGCCGTACCTGGGGGTATACATCTTCCTGATGTTTCATTGCTTATCAAGTATCTTCTTGACAAGCATGTTCTTTCCTTAGCTATTCAATGCATTCAATCAAGTGTCAAATAAGCTTTGGATGCTTCTTCCTTTCACTATTTCAACTCTCTAGTCCTGTTTTGCGAGTTAAAACTCTGTCCTATCAAAAGGCTTCTTCATTCACAGAGATCTTTTACCTGAATATGCAAACAATAAACTCAAAGTGTACCCATCATAACATGGACAAGAACCAAGATTTACTGGAACTTGAAGTGCAAAGAGCAGTCAAAAACCTGGTCTTAAACCTGGTCTAACTTCATGCCCCATTTCTTATGCTAGAATATTTACTAGAGATTCTTTTAAGTATTTTCTTCCCATCAGCTTATTTACTTAATATCAACCCTGCTACATATCAACCAAGTTTGGTCATAGAACAGATATTCCTTGTAGGTGAATAATGTAAATACATGATTTGACAAAAGTATTCAATACACTAAATGGATTATGTTCACAAGACATTCATGGATCAAAGCTCCCAGTAGGGAATTTTAATTTCAGTGTTTGGTGAGAGATAACGTTCCCTAGGGAGAGTCACCTCCCTGATCATTACTCCTTGATTCTCTCCTTACAATATATTTCAAAGAGCCGAGTCTCCAGCAAGCCATCTTGTCTGTGCTGGATCAGCAGCTTTGCATTGTAGTGAGTCAGGTGGTGACTCTAAGAGAATAGAGTCCCTGCTCAGACAACAATAGTAGAATCAGGCATGATTGAAAATTATGAGCAGTCCAATTTGTTACAGCCAAGTACAATAGTCTCAGACTAGCACTTAAGCAGCAGGACTGACATAATCAAACTCTACTCCTTACAGGGGCACATAGGCAGATTTTACTGAACAAAGTCAAAAGTATTAGTGTCATATCTAATCCCACCTGATCTTACTAGACTGTGACTTTAGTCTATTTGATAACATGATCTATGGAATGAAAGGTAAAGAGACGTCAATAGAACTGAAGGATCATTCTATCATATACACAAAGTTCTAAAAGATGGGTCTAACACAGATTTCTAAGTAAAATAGCACACTCGTCTTCAGAATATAAAATAATCACCCATTTATTTCTTCAACATAATCCATTACATGGAATTTTTTAAGTATACAGAATAATCACACCTTTGAAAAGATATGATTTAGAGATGTTATTTATATAAAAACAGATTAATTTTGCTTTTTTAATTATATTTTATTATACCACCATTTGATATACAATAATAAAGATGTTCATGATTGGGTTTCCATCATATAATGTTTCAGCACCCAGCACTCCACCAGTGCCCATTTCACACCACCAATGTGTTCTCCCTCCCCCAGTCTGCCTCTATAGCAGGTATTTGTCCTCTTCTCTCTCTCTCTCTCCTCCTTCACACATTGTGACTTGAACTACATACATTTAGGGTTATAATGTATATCCCTCTGCCTACATCAATGCTCAGTTCTAGTCTTGTGTTACCATTTACAACAATTAGTAGAACATTGTTATAATTTATATCTCACAAATTAATGCAGTTATTCTATATTTGTCCCTTTTCCTCTAAGCAGATTAATTTTAAATCCAGATAATAGGGCATCTCTGTCTGATAATTCAGCTATTATTATTCAGCTATCACTAAGGAGGACCTAATATGGACCTGATATAGATTTCTGCTTATTGGGAATATATAACACCTTTTTCCATGAAACACAATTTTAAACCTTTCTATGAATAGACTCCTGTTTAACAAAGCCGTACTTAAAATGTAATTACTAAAGTCAAATCTGCAAATCTGCAATGCTAGGTTTCATCTTCCTCATTTTCTACAGCAATTAATCTTCAGCACAGTATAGGTGAGTGTTCACTGTCTACTGTGCGCTGCCAATCAAATGAATAACTAACATTAATCACAATCGGCAACTTTTAGAGACACCCCACCCCTTTTAGAATTCTCATATTATACTACTATCACATCTATGGAAAAGATCAGTGGATTGAATCACAAGAGAGTTCCAAGAGATTCACCAAGCATTAGAGTTGTGAGTGAGTGGCGTAGTTGAAAGTAAGAATGGCCAGGACACTGTCGCAGGACCTACAGCTCCATACTTAGACCAACTTAAACTTAACCCCATTCTGTACATGAAACTAACTTAATAAGCATCTGGAGTTTTTCAAACGTGTCTCAAGTCTTACATTCAATAATCAAGGACTCACAAACTCAGGGATAATCCATTCTCACGGAGCACTATTGACAGCTTTCCGACACTCCCTAGTCCCCATCTGATTTCTTATTTTCCGGAGTCCTGTTTTTAGTCTTGATTGAACCTTGGGTGCAGCTGCATTTTTCAGATGCTGTATGGATAGTGTGGAACTGGAATTCTCAAATTGAGGATGCACCTAAGTTGCAAGATGGGTTTTGGATCTCACCCTAAGACTATGAGTCCAACACTGGTTAGAGTAGTAGATTTTTGTGTATTTCATTACAGATATTAGGTTATAGGAAGACAAGTTTTGGTTGGTTTTTGGTTTTGGTTTAGAGTGTGGTGTTCCCATAATGTATATCCATGACCAAAATGCCAACATCTTTCTACCACCTTTTTTTTTTTGCTTTTTTTGGGGTCACACCCAGCGATGCTCAGGGGTTTCTCCTGGCTCTGCACTCAGGAATTACTCCTGGCAGTGCTCGGGGACCATATAGGATGCTGGGGATTGAACCCAGGCCGGCATGGGCTGGCCGCATGCAAGGCAAACGCCCTACCCGCTGGGCTATCTCCCCGGCCCACAATCCCACTTTTAAATTGTTTGTGTTTTCTTCTCTTGCCAGGAAAGTCAAATTATTAAAGGTAGTAGCCGATATCACATAGTTTTGCCAGTCTTTTCTCTTGTGATTCTTAGGATGTATCTTAATCAAACACCTCTAAAAGGTCCTATATCCGTTTTTACTAACTTTTGTCTATTATGTGAGATAGTGGTATAATTTCACTCTGCTGCAGGTAGGTGGCTATCCAAATTTTTATGAATGGTTTGTCGAAGAGATTTTCCTTTATCTATTGGATATCTCTTACCTTCCCATGCCCATTTTCTCATTAATCATAAAAATTTAGCAAGCAATTCCACAGATGAATTTGTATTTACAATGTTTCTGGATTGAAAAATGGATCTCTTTCCTTAGCACAGTGATGATATTAAAAATGATTACATTTGTAAGAACTGCTTACACACTGCTTCATTCTTATCAAATGAAGTCAAGATGATTAAAATTTGCTGAGTAAGACCTCGGTGCCACTAATAAGAGACTATTACTAGTGATTCAACCACATTATTGGGTTTTGGTTGTTTTATTTATAAGTAATTTCAATTATCATTCAGAAAAAAAATAAGTATCAATGGCCCACTCTATAGTTCCTATTGGTATAGAAACAAAGTCTGGACCAGAGCGATAGTACAGTGAGTAGGGCATTTGCCTTGCATGTGGCTAACCTAGGTTCAATCTCCAGCCTCCCATATGGCCCCCAGGCACATTCAGGATTAATTCCTGAGTGCAGAGCCAGGAGTAACCCTTGAGCATTGCCAGGTGTGGCACAAAAAGAACAAAAAATGGTATAGAAACATAGTCTATATAGGGGAATGAATTGGCTCCATAATTTAATCAGACATTGTCATCAAGACTCTGATTTGTCACTGACAAATCAGTGCCTGTGGCAAGTATATAACTCAACCAGCAGCTCCTATTTTCATTTTCAAGTGCTTGGTTGCTCTAAAGTATTCAATCCAAAAATATTTCCTGATTAAGGTGGGTGGGGGGACGGGAGGGGAGGGGTACATTGGTGGTGGAAATGAGGCACTGGTGGAGGGATGGGTGCTGGAATACTGTATTACCAAGAACCAATTATGAACACCTTTGTAATTGTATGTTTCACGGTGGTATAATAAAAAAAATTTAAAAAAAAAAAAACAGGAAATGAAAAAAAAATATTTCCTGGAAATAAAGACATATTGTACTGTGTAGTGCTTTTATTAATTTATTTTAATTTTGGTTTGGGGGCCACAATTGGCTTGTACTCAGGAGTTATTTTTGGTTCTACATTCAGGGATCACTCCTGATAGGTTCAGGGATCATATGACCAGGGATCAAACCCAGGTCCTCAAGTGCAAATACCCAATGTGCTGTACTATTCCTCCAGTCCAGTATGTTATTTTAGTGGTAGAGAAATATTCAGAATTAGAAGCTCATGTTAAAGACGCTGATACTAACCACAATTATTTGTTATTATTCTCCCAAAGATAGATGGTGAGATGGAAGCTTGGCTTAATAAATACAACACTTAGTTTTAGAACCACAGATTGATGTTTATCTCTGGAACATGGGCAAGTACTCCAAAATCTTAACTTCATTTTCTTCTGGGTAAATGAAAATACTTATCTTATAATCATAACTAAAATATATTGGTAAAAGTAAAAATGATTAGAAATTAACAAAATTGCATATTTATGACTCACCCTGTGGTGCATTTTATTTTAAATATTGGGAATATACTGCTGAGTGTTTTTATATGTTGTATTTTCTTTTCCAATATTACAGAAAATATAAGTACATAGCAAAAAATAATACCTTTACTTTAGGTATCGCTTTACTTTTATATATATATTATAGATTAGTATCTGCAACTTAAGACTCAAGTAGACCTGTTTATAAGCAGTTTTAGGTGAGACAATGTCTTGCTAGTAATAGGTTCAGACACAGGACTAAAAAAATTAGTTTGTTGATTTGCAAGTAGGTGTCAAATTGCACAGCCCTTAGTGTGCTTTATGATGAAGCTTTTATACAGAATTAAAAGTGAGAGAAAAGTCAATTTCCTTTTCTTATGTGAGACTGGTTTATCTATGTGTTTATATAAAAAGATAATATGATAGTGAGAGGAGATATAAATTTCCATCATTCCATATTGTCTCCATCAAGACCTAGCACTTAACTGAATTTCTGCAATCTGCAATATAAAAAAATAAAAATAAATATAGCTCCCATTGAATGCACTCTTCTCTGACTGATAAATATCTCTTTGTCCCGAGACTTTTGCAGGAGTGCTCCTAACCACGGCTGGGCTTTTCAAGAAATAGTGAAATATACCTCATCCATTCCAATGCAGTTCTTCCCAGCAGGACACGACTCTCCATCTTTTCATTTGCTACAAATCATTCGCTTCTCTTCTCATTTCTGCATAGATATTAACCTTTCCTTTGACGACACTGTTATCAGGATTATTGAACATTCCTTTCTTTAACATCAATTGTGCAAATGGAAAAGGTACTTCCAGTACAGAAAGGCTAACTCTCCTTAGGGAGCTGACAACATAATGGACTGTTGTTTGTATTAAAAGTGCAATTCTAGCTGAGGTTTTATTTTTTAAATACCTAATAATCCAAATTATCACAAAGTCGAATCTACTCCCCTGTGGCCTATTAGAACACCGTATTCACAAGGGCACTAAGTAAGTTACTATTAGCTAAGTTTCTAGTCAGCATAGGACCACATTTCTATTTTTAATTGACTTAATTAATATTTTCTTGGGGTGAGAAAGAAACCCCATATGAATAATTAGAAATTAAATGGCAAACCCATATCTGTTCCTTAAATGAAAACTTTGACCTGCAACTTCACATTTTAAAGGTGATTGTGTGACTAGGAATCTTTAATTATACACAAGTTTATTTCCATAATTTTGGATCTGAATCATTTCAAAAGCCATTCTTAGATTTTATAGAAACAACACCAGAGTAGAAAATGGTGAGTGTGCTGAGTGTACGGCATGGAGTAGGGGGATACAAGAATGAGTCTGCCTCACTAAATGACCAGGAAGCAAGTAATAGAGTGTGCTGGCTGCAAAGAAGTGATTCGAATTAAGGAGCTCAACTTCATTGAGAAATTCTTCTTCACAATTGACAACCTTTGTTTTTACTGTATTCAGAAAAATATTTCTGGTTTGAGAGTGAAGTTTGGGGGTAAATTGTCAGTTGAAGAATGATGTAATGTGGAGTGAGTTGAGTCTCGTCTTTTGAACACTAGCTTCTTTTAGCAGTCATGCTATGCCTTAGTTTCTAGAATCATGTTTCACTTCTCCTCTGTTCCAGAATTCTTCCTATCCAATGAATAACTGGGATTACTTTTTTTAAAAAGGAGGAGTCTAAAAGTCTTGATTAAGTCATGTGCTTTGAAATAGATAATATTCTACATTGCATAGGCGCCCTTTACCAGAACATGCAAGTTAAGCTATTTAATTTGACCAAGTTTTATTTTCCCTATTTTCCCCTTATCCTATTTGTATGAAAATCTCTTGTAAAATTTACCTGGGTAGTGTACAAGAAATTATCCTGTGGTCAAGTGTTCATAGCCAACTTTTCATAGAGATCAATGAATATTGGAAGACTACATATAAATCAGCACAGCTAATAGGCATCTGAAGATATAGTAATGTTTACAGTCTCTATTTCAGAAAAGAGAGAGTAAACTCAAACATACAGAGATGGAGGTTAAAAAATATCCAAGATGTGTGGAGCTGAAGCAAAGGAGTTAAGTCTCCTTCATGAGCCATGGTTTAAAAAGCAGGATGAGTGTTTATAACAGCATTGACTATCACAAGTAGAAGTTATTGACAAGCCATATTTCATACCTAGGGTGACAAAGGGCATGAGAGAATAAACAGTTTGCTAGAGAAACGTTCATGGAAATTAGCAGTTTCCAAGGAATCTAGAACTAAGTTAAGACAAGGAAAGAGAGAACAGCTAAATGTGTAAAAGAGAAATCTAAAGAAGCAAAATTCTGAAGAGAAAATACAGAAGGGGAGGATGTGACATCTGGGAAGGTGAGTCAAGAGCATCCGCTTCCTGTTCTTATCACTGTTGGGGGGTAGCTGGAGGACTGGAGACATATTCTAGGCTTGGTCATCAATGTAGCAAGACCTGGCAAATACTGGACTAATGGTACATGCATTTTACCCCGGTCAACTTACCTTCGTTCATTCAGGGAAGCATTCCTAAGTCCTATGCTTTTCTAAGTGGCAGGTCAGATATTCAATCTCTGATCTGTTCTTCTAAGATGCACTTTTTCAGATAAGCTCCTTTAGCAAAAATGGTATGCTGGTCTACCCTGCTTTTGCCCTGTAAGTTCGCTATCCATGAAGCACAAATATATCCCCCTTTCACTTCTTCCAGAAATAATAAGAATTACTTGATGTTTTAAAACTCAACAAAAATCCTTATTTCCAAGGAAAACATTAACATTTCCGTGTATCTAGATTGTATTTGTCAAAACTTGATTCTTAGACAATACACATCTCGTTCTTCCAGAGAACTCATCCTAACACACACTTTGGCAACTGGACAGATAATTCAGGAAGAATCAGGCAAGGCTTGTGTCTAGTCCATGTTCAATTCCCAGCACCACTTCTCACTGCATTTATTCCATCACTGGAACATCACAGGAGGTCCCCAGTACCACAAATCACAAATAGCACCACCTCGTTGTTCTTGGTACTAGGTTGCTGGCACATATGACAGAGTATCCACAAAGTATCCCTAGGGCCCTTTGAGTCAAAATATGAAAGAAATAAAATACAATAAAATACACATTTTAGTTCTATCTTAAACCCACTGAAAAAGAATTTCTTATCAATAAATCTTAGTACTTCTTTTCTAATAATTTATCCCAGTTAATAAAAGTTTTTAAATTTTCTGAATAACCCCCTTAGCAAGTCATAATATTTAAAAGAAATTAAAAGAAATCTTTGTACTGGGAATTACACCTAAAGTCTCTTTATATCCAAGGATCATATTCTGAAGACACCCATGTCTAACACATGTACAGAAAAACCATGCAGTTCTAGCATAAAATCACTAGGCTAGTGAAGCCTTGGATGGTGGTGAGGCTCCATGATTTAAGATAATGTCAGATAAAAGATTCAGATCATGGGGGAGCCATTTCGAGCACAGTATGGAAGGAATATTTCTGGTGGCCATTAGCTGGGTCCAATAACAAGGCAACTAACTGCTGTGACATAAGGCAGAAGCTGAATCAACTGAACATTCCCTACTTGGTCTTTTAATATGAACCACCCAGACATAGTCCTGGACTTCGTGTGTTCCTTCCTTGCTGTCAAGAACCCAGAAACAATCTATTTAATTTTACATTTGACATCTCTGCTTTACCATCCAAAATGGCTCTGAAGATAGAAAAGAGTTGCTTATATGATCCCATATTCATTCACCCAAATTTCCCAAATCTGTTCTCCTTCAACTATTCAACAGATTGTAAACCTTACCAACCAACATATCATAGTAATTTAAAACTGAGACTCTAAATATTCCTTGACTTTACATTATTCCCAAACACTCAATATAATCTTCAACTAAATTACAAAAATCTTCAATCCAATATTCCTACTCCAAACCAAGCAAAATATTATAGTCACTTAATTGCTATTTTCTATGTCCACAATTTCCATTTTAATTACAAGCACTCTGATCTGTGGTCTGTACCACTGTGCTGTCTGCCCTTTTACAATCTTAATTAGGATTGAAAAGATGTCTAGTTATGAGTGATATATGATGACAAAAAATGTATGGACTGAAGGAAAATTAGAGATTTATTCTGATTTATTTCCTTTACATGAGAAAAATGAGACACGTATAAAATAAGCTTGTTGGACACATTTTTTAAATTTCAAGATGGTGTTATACATTGTGATATGTGTGAATTGACATTTGTGACAAAATGAATGTAATGTTGATGCAAAGAACCATAATGTATAAACCAGTAAAACTGACACAAAGAGATATTTCCATTATGATCAGAATCACTTAGCTATTAGGAGAGTGTGTCCAGTTTTTGTTGCTACTTTTCATTTACTTGAATTTGGAAAACAGTTTTTTTTTCTGTTTTTTTGCCAAATAAATAATGCAAATCAGCAATCATTATATGTTGGGTGGGCTGTCCACACAGTGAATTACAGAGTAAAATTTATCATATGTTCCAGTAAAGTCAATGAATGTTAGAAACAAATTTAAGAATGAAAGTGAAAAAGAACATAGAAAATAAAGAGTTGTAAACAGTGTAGTCACGGGGAGTTGGGAAGGTACTAAAGAGATAGGTAAGAGATAGTTAACAGAGGTTAATGCCTGCTGCATATGCAGGAGGCCAAGAAATAATCCCTAGCACCACGTGGTCTTCACAACCCTGAACAGAGTCAGGCAGGCACTCCTGGTATGACCCTAAAGTCAAAATCAACAATAATAGTCCTGGGTGTCAATAAGTTGATCCCCCTGCATCAGTAAATCAGTAAAGATCAAATGACAAAGTATGCATTTGTGGAATAAAGTAAAATATTTTTTGTAACTGAGAAATATTGATAGTGGGTTGTATAACTCAAAAGGCTGAGTTCATGCTATGAGTTATACTGGAGGCCTGGCATCAATTCCTAGCTCTGTGGGTTTCCAAAGCACCTCTGGGAGTTAACTCTGAACACAAAACCAGGAGTAGCACTGCACGCTACCTGGCGTGGCCCACAACAAGCAAAATCTTAATAGTATAAATACTGCAACTTTCGGAAGCAAGTTTAAAGAACAATAAATTTCATAGAATAATATAAAAGGTTGATACTTCCGATGAAACTTTATCCATCTACCATCTAGCAAGGCAGTATTATTCTAAGCTAATAGTTGGCACAAATTACCTGTAGCAAAATCTTTTTGCATGATCCTTAAGCTAAGAACGTGCTGTTCATACTTGTAAAAGGGGTACGAAGGAAAAGAAAAGCATAAAGAAATATACAACACAGAAGTTGTATGAGGACCTCAAATCCTTCCTAAGCATTTATTATTTGAACTCTTCAAGGGAAAAAATAAACAGTGCCTACTGATGTATTACACATTCAATAGGGAGAATTAGTTTTACAGAAAAAAAAACTGAGAAAATAGTAAATCCATATGTATATATATATATATTAGGTTTTCATAAATAAATAATGCATAAACTTGTTCTGAAACTTAAGGAAGATGTATCTTCAAAAATGATGCTCTGAAAACAGTTCAAAGCCATCATTATAGTCCTCTAATATTACATATGTAATATTATATTACATATGTTACATAGATCAGGTCAAGTCAAGGTAGAAAGTGATGTAAACTGGAGATGAAATATATTTAAACTTAAACTCAGGCCTTACAGACTTAGACAAGTGGACATCCCAAACCAAGGTTATTTGAGGATGATACAGAGAAATCGCCAATGAATTGACCCAAAGGCAATGACATTGTGTGTGATGAGATGCAAAGCCAGTTCACAGGAAATATTCATGTGTACTTCAGATGTGGGAGAGTTGTTCTGAGGTTTTAAGATGTGCCTTGAAGGCTTGTCTGATTTAGAAAGTGCCAAACTATCCAGCAAATAACTAAATCGCTCTATTCTTTAGTTCATATTCTATGACACTATAAGAAATTTATGGTTACTTAGGAAAGAAATTTATGGTTACTGGGTTTAGTGATGACTCTGTAGCTCCAATAGTTAATTCAGGGAATGGGATTACAGCATCACAATAAATTCAACCACTAAGCTTTAAGAAGTTATCTTTTGAGCTAGAGCATAGAAGACTTATAATTAGGATAAGTGCAGTGCAGTTCAGGAAAAATAAAATTGAATCTCCTTAATTCTAATATGAAACTGAGACTAAGAACAGAATGAATAATTATTGTCCGAGTTATATATAGTGCAATAACACTCTGTCTATATATGAGTTGCATATGTTTCATCTAAAACAAAAGTATGATTATCTATTGAAATATCTGATTATAACTTTAAGTAAACCAAAAGACATGAGAAATTTGGAATTCAAAAGAAGGTCTGGGTAAGAAATACACAAATGGCTAAGGTAGCTGAAATTTAAAGATCAGAGGTGGTAACCCAGAGAGACTGTTACATAAGAAAGAGCATTAAGGGTTGGTGTTTTAAAATTAAATAGGCTACTTTGATACGGGGGAGGGATCTATGTTTATCTTAATAGTACTATTTCCAATAACATGAGAAAACATAGCTATAATTCTTTTTGTTTTCTTTCTTTCTACAACTACATTTTCCCAATGAACAATCTAAGTTCCCTTAAGAATCCAGCCTTGACCTGTCTGACCTTTAAAAGTGATTCATTCCAGGAATAAAATCTGTAATACAAACCAATTTCTAGGCTTTCTTCTAAAATCCCTGGGGGAAATTTAGAATTTATAGCCCTTTCTACTTCACCCACCAGGCAGAGCTCTGCTCTTCGAGGCAGAGCTCTCCTCTTCGAGGCAGAGCTCTCCTCTCAAAGCATCTCTTCTGGTTGGTGTCCCTTTCTATGTAGTCTTCCCTGGTAAAGTTTTCTTTCTATAACCCTCAGCCCACCCCCTGTGATATTTGTATTATCAGTGAAACCTTATCTCCGAATGTGTCTTCCTCAATTTCTTGGTCTGTTCTAAATGACACAATTGTTTTAGGTCAAGGAAGGCAACTATGAAACAAGTCAGAAGACAAAAAAAAAATCGACATATTCGTCAACAGAAGAATGGCAAAGTTGTATGAGCATGCTTGAATGCACATGCACACACACACACACACAATTCAATGTGATTCCTTCATGACCCTATCTGTGTTGTTTCATTCACAACATAGGTGAAGCTATATGCTAGGTGACAGCAACCAGAGAACAGACTAATGACACCACATGTAAAATCCAAAAGAGAAAAAAAATCTCTTGGACAAAATCAAGATTAATAAAAGCAAAAATTCTCAGGTATAAGATAAAGAAGATCAGCTGATCAGTGTAAATGATAGTAACTATAAGGTGATTGTGCAATTGCATAACTGATTTTGAAAGTATGGTGCAATTTAAATGTTCTCACCACCTCCCAAACCAAAAAAAAAAAAAATGAAGTTGAAGTGTTAGACAATGAGAAGCATTTCACAACGTTACTTTTACCAAAGCCAGCAGAGATGCTCATTTTCCATGTCTTTAGATTTCATCTGTCAAAGATCTGTCTAAGAAAGAGAGCATCAACGCAACTGAATTGGCAGTCACTACCTCCTGTAAAGTCATTTAAGATGAAGGTCTCAGGTGAAGATCGGCTTTGTGGTTTGTTTATTTTGCTTTCCTAAACTCACTTTATTAAAAGGACTAGTTATCAAACAGTGTCTTATGACCCTTCTTATTTATATATCAGCTGTCCGTGCGCCGCGGAGTCCCCGACAGTGCCGGGAAGCGAGTTACCTTCTACCTCCGAGCCGGCGAGGAATGGATGAAAACTCAGGAATCTGATGCAGTTTTAAAAGGCTTTACTTATCACAGGTTCAGGCATACAAATCAGCAAAAGGAAAAGCCCGGTGCTTAGGATTCCAGGCTAGAACCCCAGCCACATGTAGGCCAAGATGGCGGCCACCATGTGTAAAGGCTTTGTAAAGGGGGAAGACAAGACTTCCAAGAAGGGTGAGCGCTCACGAAGAGCCCAAAAAGAAGAGCGCGAGAGAGGGAAACCAGCTAGTTTATACCCCTGCAACTCAGACCTTCCTCCCACTATTATGGAAAGCAGGGAGGGTCAAATGCCCTTAGGTAATCCCTCCCTGCACCTCACCTAGGCCCTTTAGTATGCTAATGTTTTGAGCCAAGATCTGCCTGGAAATGCCTTTATAGGGTAGAAAAGGGGGTTTCTGAGATGGCATGTCTCTGTACCAAAGACTAATACTAATGCCAGTTAAATATTTCTCCTAGCCTTCACAAGTCTCTTCTACTTCATTGTAGTTTTATATTTTAGTTGCCTTTGGGCATATCAGGGAGCCATGCTTGTTTGCTTGGAAGCAAACAACATTTCTCTCTGGTCTAATTACTTAGGGGTCTAGCGTGGCCAGGCTAATATGCTGGTAAGATCTAGCTAGTCCCACGATGATTGTGGTAGCATGGGAGAATATTTATACCAGCTAGTACAGCATACATGGTTGGATAAACTGCCACATTTAGACTACCCCCTTATCTACGAAGTGATTTGCAGGAAGCAATTCAGAGCAGATGCAGTGGCCCTTAGGAGTCCTGCAACAACTCCCCCTGATTAGTTTACTAATAAAAATTGAAAAGGTAAGAAATATTTAGTAATGTACAGAAAATTAAGATAAGAAAAAACAATTCCAATTACAAAATGATAATACATGTTACTTTAGGATCCTAACTTGTTTTTGGACCCAAAGCAAAGTTCAAGACAAAGTGTTTCTAGCTGTCTGATTATAATGGACTATAGTTTGCACTGTCCATAATTTGTGAGAGTCAATTTGCTATATTTTATGTAAAGTCGGGTGTCTGGAACAAAGTCTGTGGGGCTACTTCTGGGACAGCAATAGCTGTCCATATGAGTATGAGTCTTTGGAGAGCAGCGATCAGGAACTCATTGAATTGTCAGGAACACTTGATCGGGTCTCAGGAACCCTGGAACAAGTATCTCGAACTCTGGAACAGGAGTCTTGAGTGCTGGAACAGGTGTCTGGAACATTGGTGTAATATCTCAAACTCTGGAACAGGAGTCTTGAGCGCTGGAACAGGTGTCAGGAACATTGGTGTGGGTGTCTTACAGGGCTTCTTTAGCAAGTGGACACTGGCACGGTAACTGTACCTGTAGCTTAATTTTAGGCGAGACAAAAACACTTTTCAAGGTTAATCACAAGTAGAGATTTTAAGGCTTTGCAGGGATCCAAGTCTGGGATGGAGAGAAGAACATAAAGAAGCTCCAACATGAGTGGAGCAGGGAAATAAGTATGAGAATTGATGATTTTAAAATTGATAAATCTAGTGGATCAGCAGTGGAACTGATGAATGTAATAGAGGTTTGTAGTGGTCAGAAATTGAGAAGGTAGTAGTTGAGACATAACATAGACACAACATTAATCACAAACATAATGGTGGCCACCACATGCACACACACACACACACACACACACACCACATACATTTGATCGATCAATATCTTACAGCTGTATATGTGACCCATCTAGGGTGATAAATGGTAACGAGTCAAGCGCTTCATGAATATAAAGCCGGCAAATGATGGTGAGAAAGTGTCTTTTCCTGTAAATAGAGCATTGGGAAAAATTATTTTTGCAAATTATTAAATTTTTTGAGCACTGTTTTAGGAGTCTCGGAGTATTGAGCACTGTAGCACAGGTTTACTGCATTCCAATATCTTATCCTGTGAACAGAATCATTAGAAAAACAATTTTTCATTGATTTAGCAAACTTTTTTGTAATGAGCACTGTGATCAGAGTCCAAAGCCTCAAGCAACATAGAAGGAATCTGCAGCAGCCAAGTTCTTTTCTTGCAAATACCTGTGAGCAAAACATTAAAAAGGAAACTCTAACATTAATCCTTGAAACATATGGACATTGAGCACTATGCTCAGAGTCCACCCATTTTTCCACCCCTTTTTTTTATAAGAAAGAAAACATTTAGGCTGTAAGGCAAGATATTAGACATGAACCGTGATCACAGATTGCAAAACAAGATCATTATTAAAATGAACCAATCCAGGAGGTTTAAACAGCAACTTGCAATTTAAAATTTAAGACTTTATATTGAAAGAATTAGTTGTTTTCTGATTCTTGGAGAATTCTAGTCTTAACAAGTCGCAGAGAAACCCAGAGTTTCTTGGCAGGGTTATCATCTGTAGAAATGAAAGCATAACCTCTTCCCCGAATGAGGAGGTGACCTGCAATCCATTTATCATCAATTTTCACCCAGATAGGTGAATTGTTTGTTTTTGAGTTTGCATATCTTCATGAAAGTGACGTTCAGCTGCGGTATAGGGATTTCCTTGAGGTATATTTAAGAAGTTTAAGGTGAATAATGTTAAAGATAAAGAATCCATTAGAGGCATACTTGTTTTTCATTGCTTTAATAACTGAGTTTTAAGCTTTCTGTGGGCACGTTCAACAATTCCTTGTCCTTGTGGATTATATGGAATTCCTGTAATATGTTTGATCTGCCATTCCTCGCAAAAAGGATTTGAAGGTTTTGCTGGTGTAAGCAGGACCATTATCTGTTTTTATGGTATGGGGAAAACCCATGACAGAGAAGCACTGGAGTAAAAATGAACAAACAGATTTAGCTCTTTCAGACGTCATAGGAACAGCCCATATGAACCGGGAATATGTATCGATGACCACATGAAGGAAAGGTTTGTTGGGAAATAAGTTAGTATGAGTTATATCCATCTGCCACAATAGGAGTTCTGCAACAATCAGTTTTAACTTTTTTTCTCAAGTAGACAGAGGATAGTAGAGGAGGAAGGGAAGAAAGGGGAAGCCTGACCCACACCACTAAATACTTGGAACCACCTAAACCTCTCCACAGCACAGGAAGTAACTGAACTTCCCATTACTCTCGCTCCTTGTTCACTAACTAATCAGCACAGAGACTCCTCGCCATCATTGCCACTGCCCTGTTTATTTCAGTTCCCGGATATCATGAACCAGAAGGCAGATTACCCAGGACTCTGGTAATGCAAGTACCTGTCTCTTACCTCCAGGAATCTTCAGCTTAGGCACCAAATGTCTTACATCTTGATAACAACTGTTAACATTATAAATAGCTCAGCCAGAAAAAAAGGCCATCTCAATTTTACTTGTCAATTTTCACTTATTTGGGGGCCATGAACCCCCAGAATTCAAGGGCAATTCCTGATTCATTGCTTGGGGATCAGTTGTGGAGGTGCACAGGGGACCGTGTTGTGCGGGAATCAAATGGCCTCCTGCATGCAAAAGCATGTGTTCAGCCCATTGAGTTCTTTCTCTGGCCACAGTCTCGAATTGAGTCATGCAACTCTCAAACCAATTTCTTGTTTCTTATCACTTCACTTATGAGAGAAGCCCCAATGCTTCCATTTTCCTTTCACTGGTACTATCGTTTTTGACATTGGTCAAGATGCCATTTAAAATTACTTACGTCATTCAGATTTCATGATATAATAAGCACTATGTTATTCCTGTATATAAGTTCTTTCATATAGCTTCAAGTTTTTTTCTGCCTCTACTAGTTTGGTTCATTGCCTTCTCTTTCCACGTCGTATGCCCACAGTCAAAACTGGAGAACATTCTGCTGATTGGAGAATAGTTATGTTAATTATAATATAGATTTACATCCCAAATTCCATTACCAGAGGACATTTTCAAGTCTTATATAACGTTTTTTGGACAATTTCTCTCTTTTCTAAATTGATTATTTTACCGTTTCTACCTCACTAATGTGTCAAGCATACGTATTTTTCCAGAATTGAAAATCATTGATTTATTTAATCCTTGCAACAGGATTATTAAGAGGGATGTTGTTAATCTTCATTTTCTAATGGGTAAAATTTAAGCACAGAGAGGTCAAGACACTCACTTAGAAACAAACAGACAATGAGAACTCCTTCAAAAATTAGAGCAGGTGATCAGGTGACAAAGTCTTTGCTGAAAACTACTGTGCTGAAACACACACTCCTTCATCCTTTTCTGTTGATGCTTTCATATTCACTGGCTCTACACTAATGGTCTCATTTCCCTGAGTAAAATATCAGTCAAACTTTCCTTTCTCCTTCCTAAACACAGCCTTTCATTTGTGTAGACGCACTCTGCTTCCTAAACAACGAACTTTTATATTTTCTCACACATTATTGCCAACTATCTGCCATTTTTCTTTTAAATATCTTGCCTTTAGTTTTCTGAAGATGCTGATGAAATAGGATCATGGAGTTTTATGAATAGTACTCCTTTAAAAACTCTCTTTAGGTCAACAATCCCTACAGCCTCAGCTCCGATGGACTCTAACCCGTAATGGTTAGACTTCATCAGGATCTTCGCCATGCCACTGTTGGAATCACCATCATGACCTCTATCACATAAAACCTTGACAGTTAAGCACTAAGCCTTTGACAATGGGTCTTCTTATTCTGGTTCTCTGCCTGAAATCCTGGTTGATTCCTTCATTCTGCTGAGTTCTCTATTTTGAACCTTTTGATACAAAAAATATTCTAGGGCTATGCGTCTAGTCATCATCTGTCTTCCAGTCATACCCAATTTACCTGAGTCCCCCATTTAAAAATATCCTTTGCTGCCTATCTGATGAATGAACAAACACTGAAAAATTAAGGTAGAATGATCAAAACGTCACTTGTGACTTTGCTTTAGGTTAAAATGCTAGGAAGAGAGCCGAGTTTAAGAAGTTCTGAATGAATAATTCAGAAAGTCGAGCTAAAATTTTAGGAATAAAATTATTATATACATAGAATCTGGACTCCCACATTTAAAATCACTTCTCATGCATGAAGCTGTCTACTTGACATCTCGTCTCTACTTGGAAGCATAACAGTTATTTCCAACTTATCAAGTTTAAAAGACATCTTGAGTCTTTTCTTTACCATATACTTGAAACTAAAACAAGACCACCTCGACCTTGCCATCGTAATCACTGGAACCTCATTTAATTTGGCCAAATATTTTCAAAATCGTCCTGTCATTTTTCCTATTCTTATCTCAAATTTAGTTCTATTAGCTGCGCTTTGAAGGGAGATACCAAATGTGAGCAGAATTTCATGTCTAGAGCATCTGATAGATTCACCTTAGTTCTAAGAGTTTTCAAACTCACACCTGCACAGTTTCTATTTCCTTTTTCTCCTCCCCCCCACCTTTCAGTTTAACAATAACTCACATCCTTCAGACCAACTCCTTCTGTCCTTTCATGATCTATTACAGGTACAAAGCTCTTAATTCTGTAGACCATTTCATCACTGCTATTAAAAGCACTAACATCTTCCCATTGTTTGCAAAATGAGATGCAAAATTCTTCCCTAGTGGAACTCTTGGTTCTATGCACATTTTTATTTGTTTGGGGACCAAACCAGACAATACTAAGGAGTGACTCCTAGCTCTGCACTCAGGAAATACTCCTCGTGATGCTCCAGTACTATACAGGATGCTGGAGATCAAAACCTGGACGGACGGTGTGCAAGGCAAGTCCCTTCCACACTCTACTGTTACCCGGCCCCTTCTGTGCATAAATTTATCAATCGTTATTTTTATTATTTCAGTCACACTAGCCGTTTCATATTCCACTGAATCAAGTTTACATCCCCCCACCTTCACACTTTATGGTTTCATATGTCTGATACAACAGATTTTCTCATTAAAGTCACTTTTGCAAAGCATCTAAAGAATATCTTGGCTACAAAACCTTTCTTTGTTTTATTATTTTGCTCAATATAATACATGCAAACTTTATATTTTTATATCATTACACAACAAATTTGGCTTTGCTGCTATTTATTACCATGCTTTCTTGAATAGACAGTGAATACATTTGTTCACAATTCTATCCCCAGTATGTAAATTATTTCTTGGCATAGAGGATATTTTCAATCAGTATTTTTTGAAAGAAACATGTCCGGCAATTTAGGGCTCACTCCGGGCCTCCTGCTCCTACTGGAGCCACAGGTTTACTACAGCCTAGTGAGCTTGTAAATCTGAACTATTTAAGGTTACAGCTTAGGGTTAGAGCTTAGAACATGATTGATCTTTTATATAAAACTCCAGGTATTTCTGATATGATGGGGGAAAATCTTGAAATTATTATTATAGTAAAATATTGTTTTGTCTAGGCATTAAACTTCTACTTTATTTATAATAAGCTATAAAGATCTTATGCCATTGAAATCAGTGACTTTCAAACTCTTTGTTCCCATCCACATGCAAAAACATTTTGCCACCATAAATGTGTTCTATATAGGTTTGCATGAACCCATACTGAAATTCAAGCTTATAAAACATGAGTTATTTCTCAGTGTAGTGCCCTTCTACCTTTTCAGTGTTTCAACCCATACCAGTCTTAGTAGATTTCATTAAAAAAGTATTTATTTCATTTTGGGGTCACCCATTTGGTATTCAGGAGAGTGCAGACTGTTACCAGGTGGTTCCTGATTAACCACATTCATAAGTCAACATGAAGGTTCATGGCTATGGTGCCTCTTGGGGTGGACATTTGGAGGATTACCCCTCCCGCACTCAGGAAGCTGCTCGCCTGTACTTGGTGAGGCACCAGGACCCATGTGGTTCAGAATAAACCAGGGTGAGCCTCACGCAAGGCTTAACTCCTGTACTGTCATTCTCTCATGCCCCTGAATGTTCATTTTAAAAGTAGTT
Organism: Cryptotis parvus; assembly: GCA_021461705.1. Classification (NCBI taxonomy): domain Eukaryota; kingdom Metazoa; phylum Chordata; class Mammalia; order Eulipotyphla; family Soricidae; genus Cryptotis; species Cryptotis parvus. Next base: position 34,210 of record JAJIBD010003244.1, on the reverse strand, counting down.
CCACAACTTCCGAAAGTGATTTTATGCTACATGAATATTTCTTTAACTATGATTTCAGATCACTCTGATAAAAAGTTATCTTTTTTAATGTAAAAAAATTAAAGTTTAAAAGAAGAAAATTTAATTGGAAAAATTAGTTAGAAATTAATTAGAAAAAAGTCATTAACAAGAAAAATCACAAACATAAAGACAGGATTCTAAAGATTCTTCTCCCATCACATTCTCCAGTCGTAAGAGACAGATAAGATGCCTTGTGTGTTTGTGAATTTTTCCATCTTTTAACTACACATCATGATGGGTTTAAACAAACTCAGGTCAAGGTAATCACAGAATCCCATATGCACAAGAGTCTGTTTGTTTTTTCACTCTGTATCATGTAGAAATATTTTCTATCATTGTTTTTAAGTCTTCTAGGAACACAGAGGAATGGATGCCATGTGTTCAGAGCTATGGGCACTAAGGGCAAGGTCTGACTCTGGGCTTGACGTCTGGACAAAGTGATGCTGCTTACTCAGAAGCTCAGTGCAGAAAGGCTCCTCTGCACGAATCTATGCAGCGTTTGAGGAAATGTCAAAGTGAGCACTGGAGGCGGTGAAAATTGTACTGCTGAAGTCAAAACAACCATCAAAATTGGTCTGGAGCATCTACTGGGAAAATGATAAAAAATTTGCTCAAAAAATGAAAAGCATATCACCACATATGTAGAAAGAGCCATTTGAGATACAGAGGGGGAAAAACACATTTCTGATTTAAGAATAAAATTTAGGGAAAGAGGTTGAACAATAGAAAGAAGCTGATGACATGTACTGAGATGTATTGCAGGTCTATAGAAACACACTGCAGGTGTGTAGAATCAAATGCACCACTGTCCACAAGCGAAGAATCACTTTGTGAGTTTATGTATAATAATCTGAGCGACTATTTAAATTTGACAGACTCAAGTTCTAGTGGTACAAAATGAGCTGACTCTAATGTATCCTCAGCTATGTTACCAGTAAAAACAGAAATAGACAAATAGACTTGATATCTTATCCTCCCATTTAGTCTGTATATATGCTTCCTTGGGGGAAACACAGAAGGCAGGATATAGATTCTTAAGTCTAAAAACACAGTATGAAACTATGTGCCAGTGAACCCCTGCACCTCTGGGAGTGCTCCGCCGCGACCCTGATCGCTCCTGTCAGCACCCCTGATGTGGCCACTGTGTAAGAAGTTTTAAATGCAAAGTGAATGCGCGTTCAGGTACAGAAAATGCAAGTAAGGCCATGTCCGTGTCCATTATAATTTAGCGGACATACACATATGCACCCTAATAAAATAAATCCCATTAATGTGTCCACTAAAGTACAATACCCAGGCAGGTGTATGTATATAATACAAACTGCTAACATACAATATGTATTAATTTTTTAAAAATCAACATAAATGTAAATTGTCTAATATTATGAAAAAACTGAAATTAACCATCACAAACCAGGCAATTTGAGAGACAATAATAGAGAGACAGACAGACAGACTAACACAGAGAAAGGAGAGGGAAAAGAAATAGCTTCCTTAAAACTAGCAACAAATTATACCATAGAGATTCAAGAAATTTAAAACAAGGGGCCTGAGCGATAGCACAGCAGCTGACCTGGGTTAAATCCCAGGCATCCCATATTGTCCCCTGAGCACTGCCCAAGCACCCCTGAGTAATTACTGAGTGCAGAGTTAAGAGTAACCCCTGAGTATTACTGCGTGTGACCAAAAGGAAAAAATCACTGTGTATCACTGTGTTCCCGTTCATCATCAATTTGCTCGAGCGGGCCCCGTAACATCTCCATATGTCCTGTCTCATGCTAGTAGAGCCCAAGGCATCTTCTTGCTCCAGGAACATAAAGAGCCTCAATCCATTCCGAAATGAGGTCTATAATTGTTACTGGTATTTGGCATATATATCAAATACAACACGGGTAGCTTGCCAGGCTCTGCCGTGCAGGTAGCATATTCTTGTAGGCATCTCTAAGTCCAGCATTTATTGATGAACCGCATGGCCTAAGCGGCCGCGGAGCCAGGTGCTGATAGGCTGGTCTGCTGGGTGGAGGTCTGACGAGAGAGAAGTCCGGATGTGGAAAATGGAGGCCCTCATGGAGTGGGGGTCGTCTGGCTTGTTGCGAGGCTCTGCAGGGGTGGTGGGCCAGGGCTAGAACCCACCATACCTCCCGGGTGCCTCGTGAGCGGCTGGTCACGGGGAGAGCCAGTAGCAGCTCTGCCCCATGTCTGCGCGTCTCTCAAAAAAAGGAAAAAAATAGAAAACAAATACTGTTAATCTAGACAGCTCTTAAAAGAAAATTCCAAAGCAATATAGTGTACTTCAACTTTTAGCAATTTATGCAGAAACACCATCTGCACTTTTATGTTCATAGCAGCACTATTCACAATAGCCAGAATCTGGAAACAACCACAGTGCCCGAGAACTGATGACTGGATAAATAAACTTTGGTAATCTACATAATACAATGGAATACTATGCAGCTGTTAGGAAAAATGAAGTTATGAAATTTGTCTATAAATGGATGGACATGGAGAGGAATATGTTGAATGAAATTAGCTAGATGGAAAAAGACAGATATAGAATGACTGCATTTACTTCATGATATAAATTTTATACAGACACACACACGCACACAAACACACAAACACACACACACACTCACACATACATATAGCATGAAGCCAATATCCAAAATTAGGCATAACATGGATCAGGAGATCTTGCCAAAGGTGGAATCTACTGTTGGGGAAGCCTCTGGGGTCCCCAACAGTGCCGGGAAGCGAAGTTCCCTTCTACCTCCGAAGCCGGCGGGAATGGATGAAAACTCAGGAATCCAATGCAGTTTTAAAAGGCTTTACTATCACAGGTTCAGGCATACAAGTCAGCAATAGGAAAAACCCAGTGCTTAGGATTCCCGGCTAAAAACCCAGCCACATGTGGGCCAAGATGGCGGCCACCAAGAGGTAAAGGCCCTGTAAAGAGGAGACAAAGACAAGACTCCCAAGAAGGGTGCGAGCTCACAAAGAGAGAGCCAAAAGAGAGAGAGAGAGGAAGCAGGCTCGTTTTATACCCCCTGCAACTCAGACCTCCCACTATTATGGGAAGCAGGAAGGGTCAAATGCCCTTAGGTAATTTCTCCCAGCACCTCACCTAGGCCCTACTATATGCTAATGTTTTGAGTCAAGATCTGCCTGGAAATGCCTTTATAAGGTAGAGAAGGGGGTTTCTGAGATGGCATGTCTCTGTACCAAAGACTAATACTAATGCCAGTTAAATATTTCTCCAAGCCTTCACAAGAGTCTCGTCTACTTCACGGTAGTTTTGTATTTTAGTTGCCTTTGAGTTATCAGGGAGCCATGCTTGCTTGCTTGGAGGCAAACAGCATTTCTCTCTGGTCTAATTAGTTAGAAATCCAACGTGGCCAGGCAAATATGCTGGTAAGATCTAGCTAGTCCCACGATGATTGTGGTAGCATGAGAGACTATTTATACCAGCCAGTACAGAATACATGGTCAGATAAACTGCCACATTTAGACTACCCCCTATCTATGAAGTGATTTGCAGGAGGCAATCCAGGGCAGATGCAGGGGCTCTTAGAGGAGTCCTACAACAATCTACCACAAATGTGTGGGAGTCAGAGGTTAGATAAGACAGAGAAGGGAATAGTGTGCTAATAATCGTTGAAAATGATAATACCAACCTAGAACTGAGCATTGAATACAGGCAAAAAGATATACATGATAACCTTTAGGATGATAACCTTTAGGATAGATATACATGATAACCTCTAGGATTCATGGACTTGTCCTTGGTGGTATGTTAAAAATAAGGACAGAGGGTAATGGGGAAAACAACTAATGGCGTCCTTTACATTGCATACAGATAGGCAAAAGCCAGTTAGACACTGGCTTCTTGTAAGGGTTGGGAATGTAAAATAGCATAGAACACATGCTTTGTGTATACGAGGGTCTGGATTTGATTCCCTGGATTCTCTTTTCACATAACACCTGCACTCCTATATCCCCTGCCAAACTTTTGGTTTTGGTGTTTGGCCACACCTAGTGATGTTCAGGAGTTACACTTTTTTGATATTTTGGAGCCATATTTAAGTGATGCTCAAAGTTTATTCCTGTCTTTATACTCAGGGATTACTTCTGGCTGTACTTATGGGACCATATGGGATACTAAGGGATCACACCTGGTCGGCAGCATGCAAGGCAAGCACCCTGCCTGTTGTACTAATCTCCCTAGTCCCTTCTCCTGCCAAACTAAGCCAAATTAACCGATGTTAATTTGTATATGAAGATACAGTAATTCTAGGAAATAATCCCTTAGCTCACAGTAATTTGACTATTTTAGCAGTAGATTGGTTTGAGCTAGACTGAAGAAAGGATAGAATTTGGGTCAAATAAATAAGCAATTTAATAAGTAGGATTATAGTCTTGCATCCTGAATCCTGGTGCTAAAAATGGTATTCTCAAGTATTGCCTGTGTCACTTCTTGTGTGTGTGTGTGTGGGGGGGTCTTTTTTTGGGTCACATCCAACAATGTTCAGGGTTTACTCCTGGCTCTGCACTCCAGAATAACTCCTGGTGGTGTTTAGAGAACCATATGGGATGCCAGGGATCAAACCCAGTTTGGCTGTGTACAGGGCAAACTCGCTACCTGTTCATTATACAACAAGGTCAGAACAAGGAGTAGTTCCTGAACATGCTGATGTGGCCCCCAAAACAAATGAGAAGTATAATTGTAGGAATTGGGAAAAATGGAGTTGATATAAGAGGATGTAGTACTGAAAGTAAGACTACTCTGTGAGGATAGATCAAGCGTAGTCCAGATGGAAGCACTGAGAGAACCCTTCACGTTTAATTTTATAATCTTTGTTTTTTTTTTTCTTTTTGGGTCACACCTGGCAACGCTCAGGGGTTATTCCTGGCTCTTCACTCAGGAATTACTCCTGGCAGTGCTCAGGGGACCATATAGGATGCCAGGGATCGAACCCGGGTCAGCCACATGCAAAGCAAACGCCCTACCCGCTATGCTATCGCTCCGGCCCGTCTTTGGTTTTTCAAAGTATCATTTACATGTTCTGATATTCACTTTTTTTAATTCGCTTTTTATTTTTAGCTTTGGAGCCCCATCAAACTGCCACTACCTGTGGCTTGGTGTTTAAGGCCACCCTGGTGGTTATTAAGGACCATGCTCTGGCTGTGAATCAAAGCAAGGTCACTGGGGATAAAAAAAAAAAAAAGCAAGGACACCCAAATGGAGAGCATGTACTCCAGCCCAAGGCCAAAATTCTTCCTTTTTGAAGAAGTTTGGGTCGGACCCAGTGGTGTTCAAAAGCTTTTTCTATGTTCAAGAAGTGATCCCTAGCACTGCTCAAGGGGGATCATGTGTGGGGTTGGTGTAGTAGTAAACTAGGGTAAGCTGTATTCGGCTCAAGTAACTTATACTCATATGCTATCTCTCTTTCCCCTTAGAAAACCTGATCTTTGCCCTTTAAGTTTCATCAGTAAATGCTCAAGATGAGAGCCTTCTACTGAGACTATACCACCTACACGGCAAAGCCTGGCAAGCTTCCCATGTTTTATTTACTTGTTATGCCAAAATCTAGTAACAATTATGAACCTCAGTTCCATGGACCTTAAGAATGATTTGGGGCTCTCTCTGTCCCTGGCACAAGCAGATGCCCTTGGGTTACACTTGCTTGCGACAGGACTTATGGAGATGTTACTAGTGCCCACTCGAGCAAATCGATGAACAATGGGAAGACAGTGATAACCTTTAAATGTATGTATTGTAATCCACAGTGTGTAAGAGACAGAAGAGAGAAAGAGAGAAAAGAGATAAAGAACCTGCCATAGAGGCAGGTTAGGGGAGGGGGAGGGTATTGGGAACATGGTGATGAGAAGTCGGCACTGGTGGAGGGATGGGTGCTGAAACACTGTAAGACCGAAACCCAAACATGAACTTCTTTGTAATTGTATATCTCACAGTGGTATAATAAAATATTTTTAAAAAGTAATATCTTAATTAAAAAAAATAAATAAAAGTAGTATTAAAATTTGAATAAATAAAAGTAGTATTTACTATATTCAACTATGGCATCCACATATGTGATATGCTGAAATTTAGCACATTACCTATGTAATCTAGTAACAAGTAAGCCTGGTTTTGCTTCATAAAAGGCTTTTATAAGATCTAAACTTTGAACCGCTGAGTAAAAAGGAAAATGATTTTTATAGCTTTCTTTAAATTGGTAAACCTGATGGCTAAGCAAAGGCAGAGGGGACATCTTTGATTTAAGTGATATCTAGACCATTCTGTTTTCCTTATCATTAGCTAATGACTGAAACTTTAAAATTAATGTCATTTTCTAAAATTGAGTTCTTGGCAATTCAGAACAATGTGATTAATACTTTCAGATGGCATTAGGCATTAAACCTAATGAGATTTTTTTAATCCCTCCCTACATAAAATCTCTGAGGCAGATGATCGACCGTGCTAGGCACTGAATTCTGGATGAATTGGAATTTGAATTGCTCAAATTAGCAGTCTACATATTTAGTGCAAAATTCAGTGTATGTACCTCCTTCTGTTTGGTTTGGTTTGGTTTTGCAGTAACACCTGGCTATGCTCAGCCTTATTCCTGCCTCCACATGTAAGGATTACTCCTGGCAGGCTCCAGGGACCATGGGGGGTACATGGGACTAAACTCGGGTCAGCTACATGCAAGGCAATCACCTACCCACTTTTACTCGAATACTCACACCAATCAGCATGTGGTAGTTCTGCTTAGAATTCCTAAATTCAAATTTTGGAATTAGGTGTGATGACTTAAAGGGTTTTTAGAAGAAATCACTCCCAAAAATTCTTTTAAAAAGCATAATTCACATGTATTATGTATATCTTATACAATTTATGATTGACTATGCACCTGGGTATACTAGTGGAATAAATACGTGCATCTGATTGTCATACATAAACTTTTAAGGGAATCAGGAAGAACCAAACAAATTATCAAGCAAAAACAGTCCTTTATGCAAATTGTTCCTAGTTGGCACTTTGACAGACTTTGGATGCAAGAGTTTGTTAAGTAACAAATTTACTCTTCCTGTCCATACGTTGTCTATTCTTTTAAGGTGACTGATACTTATGATATAGTACAGAAAAACTAATATAATATTGGTCTCTTTTATGTGGAGAGTCCTGGTAAGGTAACACTCATCGACACTACAATTTCATTCCTGCATTTCAAGCTCATTTTTCAGTCTTCTTTGAGTCTAGGTAGTCAACTCCCTAAATTATCACAATTCCTTATCAGTCAGCCATGTTTTCCGAAGATGTATCCCAGATTTGTTGCTATATGGAGATTCATTAAAGTCTTATCCACTTCGTAATTGCTACAACTTTGGAAGGAAAATATGATTGTCAACCCTATCCATTTTAGACTCTTGGTATTAAATATGCATAAAATTTCGGTATCAACACCTGCTGAGTGATTTTTGTGAGTGTGGCGATTGGTCACTATCAGTATTAGTTTCTGTGGCAAGACAATCAGACATTAAAATTCAAAGTCACTGCTACATGGAGTCATTTTCGAACAAAGCCTATGATTTTACAGACAAAATGAAGCTCTTGCCACCTTGCAAGCAGTGAATCATGGCAATCCAGAGGACCTGCTGCTTTACCACCATGTTCTAGTATCGATCTTAAAAGTCATGCGTGGTGCTTTCTAAAGCAGAGTTTCAAAAAAGATTACACTTAAAGAGAAGAAATATTTGAATCTCCCTAACTGCTCTTCTCAAAAAGCTGTCCATAGGAATGATTGCTTATGTTACTTTATCCGCCTAGTCGGGCCAGTTCTGGGGACAGTGGAAAAGAATCATTGAAATGATAGACTCAGAGAAGAAATTCAGATTCAATTCTGTCAGTTTTGCTTTTTTTTAAATGAGATCTTGACAAATTAAGACTGATCTATGTCATCTTCCTCATCTGTAGAACAGAAATGACAATAAAAATATTAAAGACTTCTAACACTTCCAAACAGGTATTTAGCTACATGTGCACTTTTTAAAATGACTAACAAATAGGAGACATTTAATAAGCACTAGTTAGCAGTGCGCTAATATACCAGAGAGGAAAATAATGACTTTATAGATTAAACTGTTCACAATGAAAAAATAACCATAGAGTTTTAGATTATTCAGAACTACTGTCATTTTTAAAATTAAGTTCAGAAATTGTTTTCCAAGGCAAAAGACACTATTTTTATCTTTATTTTTCAGTTTTGGTCACACCCTAACGTGCTCAGGACTTGAATTTAAGTCACCAAGTTTCAAATAGTGTTTAGTTATCTTTCAATTTGCTAATTCTGTAAAAATTGGAATAAGATATGAATGATGCAACATATGAATGAGTTCATCCAAAGTATTCTTATTAAAAAGATACAGGGATTATCTCGTTCTAGTGAAAGTACTGATGAATCTCAGGGAGCATCATTCCTATGATAACACAAAAGCCAACACCAAATTATAATGTATAATTTTCAATGGAGCTAGTAAAAGGTGGTAGGTAAAGGGGCAGGAGTGATATTACAGTGGGTAAGGCATTTGCCTTACATGTGGTCAACCAGGCTTAATCCCCATCACACCCTACCTATGCTTCCCTTGGCACATCAAGTGTGATCTCTGAACACAGAGCCAGGAATAAGCCCTAAACACTACTGGGTATGGCCATAAAACAAAAACAAACAAAATGTGGTAGATAAAAAACTGTCATTATGAATAGAACAAATGTAAAACTAAAACTGGAGGAGGGGGTAGAGGGATATAGTACAGCAGGCAGAGCACTTGCCTTGCATGCACCTAACCTGGGTTCAGTCCCCAACTTCTCTTACGGTCAAGCGTAAGCACAGCTGGGGAGAAGCCCCAAACAAACAAAATAAAATGTAAAGAAATAGAACACATAAGATACAGATAATATGGTGGACTAGTGCCCTGCTCTCAAGCTGCTCCCCTAGGGACAACCAGAAGCTGATTATCACCCACACAGACATTGACGTGTTCGTCACCTATTTTGCTGTATTACCCCTCCCCGAACCAACATAATTCTCCCTGGAGGGTGGTTGGCCACTCTCTGAAGTTGTGGAACAGGGGAGAGGGGCCAGGAATTGTCATCTCAACAGCCAGCTCTAGGATTAACCAGCTGCTAAAGGTCAGCTGCATTCTTGCACCCCAGCTGGCACCGGTGACCTTTGCAGTGAAGGTGCAACACCCCTGCTGCTTTCTGACTCTTGGGTCCCAGTGTGGAGTCTGGAGAGCTCGCTGGTGAACAAGCCCCATCCCCTGCCTTACATTTCACGTTGAAGAATGATGCCTATCATATCGCAATCTTATAAAAATGATTATAAATAAAATATATGAATGCTCCCCCTTTCCATGAGTTATGGTAATGAATTCTATGAACTTTTTACAAACCAAATGATCAGGTCGTCTGTTTATCAAAGCTGTTATTTAAACACTGTGTTAAGAGTCAGTTTTACTTAGTGCTAAATCTGATAGAGTCATGAAAGATGAAAGCCGATTAAAAGAGGGCAGAATGATTGAGCAGGAAGATATTTCTTAGAAACGCTGTGACCTTAGAGAGCATCAAAGAAATATTAACCTTGAGGTGCACACTAAATAAAAAATAAGCTGTGGCTGGCCCCTTCAATAGGGCATTGGAAGGAGAATTTTTTTAAAAAAATTCCCAACCACAGTAAAATTATTGGGACCCTAAGACACTTACAGAAGGTTATATTACTGACATAGCCAGAGGCATGCAGCATTTGAGATTAGACTTTCAAGAAATAATCTGTATTTATGACATGTAACATGTATTGGGAAACTACAAAATGTTGACAGAAAATTTGTATATATTTTCAAGAGCTTGAGGAGATTTCACCAAAATTATCGGTGGCAGTTTGAAGGTAGCAGAGCGAGTACAATGAGCATGATATACTTCCCTGCCCCTATGAGAGTAGTCTAAGAAATGTAAAGAAAGAGCCATGGAGGGAAGGCTAAACAGAGAAAGAACTGTTGAAAATGGCCCCGAGATCAGAATTAGGAACCAGAGAACTTACTCTTCACTCAACAGCATAAAGAAGGACATTGTTCATCCTTCATACTTTGTTTAAGTTTATAGATAATAAGAAATCTGCCTCAGGGACCAGTCCATGAAAGGATTTATTGCTCATACTGGTGCCTACAGATCTGAAACCAACCTTTTCTAAAACTATGCTTCCCTGCTCTCTTTCTACAATTACCTCTTTATGTGACTATGCAGGCAAGAAGAGGACTGTGAGGACAAAAATTCATCAACCATCCAACCGGCAGGTTTATTGCCAATAAAACTCTTTGGGTTGTCATTTTTGCTTTTTGTTTCTCCATACCAAGTGATGCTTGGGGATCATAAGGGATGCTGGGGATCAAACCCAGTGGGCTGCTTATAAGGTACATGCCCTACCCACTGTACTATCTCTCCAGCCTCAATAAAATCTTTCCTGATCCATCACTGTATCTCTCTGTTGATTGACTCTAGGGCAGCAGTGAAACTGAGCCTTCACAGTGACCCTAGGAAGAGGAATCTAGGAAAGAAACGCTTAGCCTAGAGCTGGCTTGGCGTTGGCATGTTGAGTGAAAAAAACTGTCCCCTGGGCTCTCTATGCCTTAAATGTATACAAGAGAGTTGATCAGTGAATGCATTTTAGCAGACCTGGACTGAAATATTAATGCTCATTTAGGTATTTCTGTATAATAAAGACTCATTACGTGTGTTTATATGGCTGAAAGAGAAGGAAAAGCAATAGAAATGATAGTACCCCATTCCAGAACTGTATCAATATGATGTAATATGTGTAAAACAGTGAAAGATCTGAATCTAAGATTTCAGAACATCCGACCTTCAAAAGCAGCAAATGAGACAAGTCCCCAAATCACCAATTTGTAGACCAATATGCTGACATCACTGATAACCCAAAAATCGTGTAAACTGATCCAAAGATCACCTACCCAAACAAACCTGTACTAAGGCTCTATGCAGTACACCTATGTGAAACACATAAAGACTTTTAAAAAAGCAAATGATCCTCTTTCGCATAAAATATCAGGCCCAAGATGCTGGAGGCCATCCAAATTAACATATACCTTGGCTTGTTGGGGGAACTTTATGAGGATAGGAAGTTGGAGGTCCCATCATTGTGCTCTCCTTTTCCAGGCACTAGCTTGGCCTTATTTTTCATAGAGTAGTTTGTACTATCCTTTAGCATTTCAATTTATTAGCAGCTAATCCAAGTATAACTACCTCTAGATCATCGTCTCCTAAGTAACCAATGATTATTATGCTGGTGGTCCCATGATTCTATATATCTCTACTCTAATGGCTGCTTTATGAAAGTATGAATGTCTGCTGATGTCCAATAATCCTTTGCCCATGTTCACGCTTTGGGACATGAGCGGTCTCTGTGTCTCCTCATATGAAGTAGACTAGGTTGGGGTTTGAGAGCAAGGGCAAGATTTAGGATTTAAGGATTTTGCTTTGGGTGTGACTGACCCAGGTCCTATCCATACCTTGATGGTCTTCCCAAGCACCTCAAAGAGTGTCTGCAAGCAAAGCACAGAGATCCCCAAGTGTCGGGGAGCTGCTAGGGTACCCAACGGTATCAGGGAATGAGTTCTCTTCTTCTTCTGAAGCCAGCAGGAAATGGATGAAAACTCTGGAGTCCAGAGCAGTTTTAAAAGGCTTTACTCTCACAGGTTCTGGTATACAATCCAGTGACAAGAAAACCCTGGACTTTAGGTTCCTAGGTGGGCCCCGTCCATGTATAGGTTTAGAATCCTAATCCAAGATGGCCACTACCTCATGCTAAGGCCTAACAGGAAAGAGAATGGAGAGGAGAGAGCAAAGAGAACCCAAAATGGCCAAAGAGCCCTTTCTCCTTTCTCCTAGCTTATTTTATAGATAAGCTAGCTTATTTTATAGATAAACCCTAGCTTATTTTATAGATAAGCCTGCCAAAACCTTCTAGCCCAGCCAATCTTGGGCTGGGCTATCCAGAGATGAAGCCAGGTAAATGACCCTATTGAAATACAGATCTTCAGGCAGGCCCCATCGCTCAAGCTTCACAAATGCCAGAGCTGATTCCCTGAGGTATAATCTCCCTAGCAGAGTGGTGAGGTGAGGGGCTGCATCTCTGAACCAGAAAGCAGTTCAGAATGTAATTTGTAGGAAATGGTATTAATACTTCTTACCATGAATATGTAGCCAGCTTATTCCAAACTCTAGTTCCCAATAAGGTCCAAAATCCATCAAAATAATTCACTTTGGCATTACCTTTAGAATCAGAGACACGTCAGTTTGCCCGAGTTGCACTGGCATGTCTCTTTCAACTAGGAGAACTGATTACATTATGGTTTCTCCAACGTGGCCAAGGATTCTTGGAATATCTATATGTATATCCCTTGCAGGGACCCGTGGGAGCAGGAAGTGTTGAACTGGGGCAAGCAAGATTAAAATTATGATAAAAATATTCATACCATATAAAATTATGAAATCAATACAATTCTGACCAAGCTCCCATTGTGTCTTCCCCAGAGATTCCCTAAAGGCAGGGAACAGCTCTTCACATAAGCTAAGTGGAGCTGGAGCCTAAGCCTCAGTAGGGCGTGTCGCCCAACACCCAAGTACTATTAGTGTTCTTTTGTAATCCCTGAGCAGCAATACATGATTGTGGCCTCATCATAAACCACTGGGAATCACAGGGAAGAGTCTCCAGACTTCCTGAGCACTGATTTGGAAGAGTCTCCAGACATCCTGAGCACTGATTTGGAAGTCTAAATATGAAACATCTTAGATAGTCGCAAATATTTCAGAGATAACCAAGAGCTCGTAGAGAGCTGAATGTCGTAGCTCTTGACCCCCCAGGAGGGCATGGCTTCAAGACTGAGAGAAGTAACTCTATTATCTAATCCTCAAAAACTGCCAGTGATTGGCAGAGCAGCATTTACACTGCTAATGGGTTTATAACTGAAATATTAAATGTCTAAAACTTTATTGTAAACATCTTTATAATCACTAAGGGAGGAGAGAAGGGGAGACAAAGAGAAAGAAGCTTCTAGAGTCAATGAAAAAGAAATAAGCACATCTCTAATGAACCAGGAAAACATCAGAAAAAGTCCTTAATGAAGTATCAACTGTTTACCAGATCAAGAGTTCAAGATAATGCCCATAAAGGTAACTCACAAAACATAATAGCTGAATGAACACAGTAAAATCTTCAACAAGAATAAAGAAAAGCCAGCATGATAAAGAATTCCCAGAGCTAAATATAATAACTGAAATAAAACTGGCATGATGTGAGTTTAATGGTGGACTAAATGAAGCAGAACAAAGAAGGGTGCTCAGACTTACACCTGGTTCTGTGCTTAAGGATCACTTCTGGGATCATATACAATCCCTGGAACCATATGTACTCCCAGGGATCAAACTGGGATCAGATGCATACAATGCAAGCACCTTATACTATCTTTTTAACAAGATTTACAGCAACATCATCAAGCAGCCCAACATTTGCTTTATAGGTCTTCCAATATAAGAGAGAAGGAATTTTATTCAAGTAAGTAGTGGATGAAAACTTCCCTAACCTGGGGGAAATAAACAGGCGTACTAATGTAGGATGCTCGCAGGGTTTCACAAAAGGAACTCACACCAAGACACACTGCATTCAAATTGTCAAAACTTAGACACATAGAAAAAAATTTAAAAATCAACAAGAAAAATATTATAATTTACAAATAAGGGAATTTCCATACTATCTATTATCAACATAGTTTTCAGCAGAAAATTTGCATACAAAAGGGAATAGCATAATATAATCAAAATGCTAAAAAAAGCAAATTTACAACTGATAATATGATATTTAATATATCATTAATGAGACTTTTCTATATAAGCTAAAACTGAAAGAGATCATCATTATACTATATTCCAAAGAAATATAAAAGACACTTGACTCAGCTAAAAAGAAAGGGAACTAATTAATATAAAAGTAAATAAATAAAATATAATTCACTGTTATATAGTGAGGCATGAACTCATTACTTTTGAATAATCTCCAGCCGGAGGAACAGCACATTCATTTCAGCAGCTGACAGCTATACCCAACAGCATCAAACAACAACACAACTTAGAGTTAAGGGCACATAGTCTTTTTTTTAAATTTTTTTATTATACCACCGTGGAAACACACAATTACAAAGGTGTTCATAATTGGTTCTTGGTAATACAGTATTCCAGCACCCATCCCTCCACCAGTGCCCCATTTCCACCACCAATGTACCCCTCCCCTCCCACCCCCCACCCGCCTTAATAGCAGGTACCCCAGTTTCCTCTCTTTCTCTCTCTATCTCTCTCACTGTCTCTGCATCTCTCTCCCTCTTATTTTACACATTATGGCTAGCCCTGCAGATATTTAGAGTTTATCACTTAAGTCTCTTTGTGTATATTCAGTGGTGAGTTTTAATCTGCCATTACCATTTCCCATATTTATTAAAACACTGGTATCTATATCCTATTAATGAATGCAGTCATTCTATATCTGTCCTTTTCCTTCTGACTAATTTCACTCAGCATGATAGACTCCATGTCCATCCATTTGCAGGTAAATTTCATAATTTCATCCTTTCTGACAGCCGCATAGTATTCCATAGTGTAGATGAACCACAGTTTCTTTAGCCAGTCCTCTGTTCTCGGGCATTTAGGTTGTTTCCAGATTCTAGCTATAGTGAATAGCGCAGAGATGAATAAAGAACTACAGATAGTGTTTCTGCTATGTGTTTTTCGGTCTCTAGGGTATATTCCCAGGAGTGCTATTGCTGGATCAAATGGGAGCTCAATATCTAGCTTTCGGAGGAATGCCCATATTGTTTTCCAAAAGGGCTGGAACAGTCGGCACTCCCACCAGCAGTGGATGAGAGTCCCTTTTTTCCCACATCCACGCCAGCACCGGTTATTCTTGCTGTTTTGGATGTGTGCCAGTCTCTGTGGTGTGAGATGGTACCTCATTGTTGTTTTGATTTGCATCTCCCTGATGATTAAAGATGAAGAGCACTTTTTCATATGCCTTTTGGCCATTCGAATTTCTTCTTTTTGGAAGCTTCTGTTCATTTCTTCTCCCCATTTTTTGATGGGGTTGGCTGTTTTCTTCTTGTGGAGTGCTACCAGTGCCTGATATATTCTGGATAGTAACCCCTTGTCAGATGGGTATTGGGTGAATATCCTTTCCCACTCTGTGGATTGTCTTTGTATCTTGGTCACCGTTTCTTACCCAAAAGTCAATGGCCTTCCTATATGCAAACAGCGAAAGAGAAGAAAGGGACATTAAAGAAACTATCCCATTCACAATTGCACCGCAGAAAATCAAATACTTAGGAATCAGTCTGACAAAGAATGTAAAGGATCTCTACAAAGAAAACTACAAAACGTTACTTCAGGAAATAAAAGAAGACCTGAGGAAATGGAGACACATTCCCTGCTCATGGATTGGAAGGATTAATATCATCAAAATGGTAATACTCCCTAGAGCTTTATACAGATTCAATGCGGTCCCTATAAAGATACCCATGATGTTCTTCAAAGAAATTGAACAAACACTCCTGAAATTTGTATGGAATAATAAAACCCCACGAATAGCTAAAGCAATCCTTGGGAAAAAGAAGATGGGAGGTATCACTTTCCCCAACCTCAAGCTCTACTACAGAGCAGTTGTAATTAAGACGGTGTGGTATTGGTATAGAGACAGACCCATAGACCTATGGAATAGAAGTGAGTATCCTGAAACGCACTCACAAATATACAACCACTTAATCTTCGATAAAGGAGCAAAAAATATTAAGTGGAGCAAAGAAAGCCTCTTCAACAAATGGTGCTGGGAAAACTGGGCAGCTATGGGTAAAAAAATGAACTTAGACCTCCTTCTAACGCCATGCACAAAAGTCAGATTAAAATGGATTCTAGATCTCGATATCAGACATGAATCTATAAGGTACATCGAAGAAAACATAGGAGAAACGGCTCTATGACATCGAAACGAAAAGTATCTTTAAAGACGACACACCACTGACCAAGCAAATGGAAGCAAAGATAAACAAATGGGATTATATAAAATTGAAAAAAAAGGGGGGCACATAGTCTTACACTACAGCGGTATTCCACATATTTAGCATATGAGATAGACAATTGGAAGGAAACAAACAGTTAGAAGCCAAGCGGGCAAGGGGTGCTAGCTAGGTGATGTGAGAAACAAACAAGAGAATGTGTGACAGCTTGCAATTCAGCCTTCCTGACCAGCCCAAGATGGCAAGATCTTACCTGCTTTGGAGAGACAGAACCACGAGAAAAACCCGTTTTCTCTCTGCATCCCCAGCAGCGTCCATTGACTCCATCTTAGACTAGCTACAGCCAACAAGGAGATGTGGCACAGAGAAATGACCCAAAACAGTAGGGTCTGTGTGTCTGCTCCGTGGAGGCAGTGTCACTAGGGGAAGCCACATCCCAGAAGCGCCCACTTTGGGTGGAGGCATCTGTGCTCTCTGAGCACGTGGTCAGAGAGCTTTGATAAGCAGCCACAGGTCTGGGGACCACAGCCCTGGACTATAGTAGCAGAGTTTGTTTTACTATTGGTGATAAGTAAAAGCTTTTTGGAACTGTGCTGGATGTGAGAACTTTTTTTTTTTTTTTTTTTTTTTTTTGCTTTTTGGGTCACACCCGGCGATGCTCTAGCAGCGTACAAGTGGACAAGGATGGGACGCCACCTGCATGGCAAGCCGGCAAGCTGCCCTGTTTTATTTGATATGCCAAATACCAGTAACAATTATATTAGTTCATTCCCATGACCTGATGGAATGGTTTGAGGCTCTTTATGTTCCTGGAGCGAATAGATGCCCTTGGGCTCTACTAGCATGAGACAGGACATATGGAGATGTTACTGGTGCCCGCTCTAGCAAATAGATGATCAACGGGGGTATAGTGATATTGATAGTGACCGGCGACACTCAGGGGTTACTCCTGGCTCTGCACTCAGGAATTACTCCTGGCGGTGCTCAGGGGACCATATGGGATCCCGGGGATGGAACCCAGGCCGGCATAGGCCTGCGGGAGGTGCAAGGCAAACGCCCTACCCGCTGGGCTATCGCTCCGGCACCTCGTGAACTTTTTCTGTCTGTCGACGGCCCTTGGAGTAAAAAAGGAACTCTATCCCTGATATTGTTGGGGGCCCAGTTGATCCCCAGCACTGGGTATTGACCTTACCCTCTCCCTGGAATGTGTCGTCTTTTTTTTTAATGTTAAACAAACTGATACCTGTTAGCTCAGTTTAACGGCAGAACCTGGCAAGCTGCCCGTATTGTATTTGATATGCCAAATACCAGTAACATTATTCTCCTCATTCCATGACCTGATGGAATGGTTTGAGGCTCTTTATGTTCCTGGAGCAAGCAGATGCCTTTGGGCTCTACTAGCATGAGACAGGACATATGGAGAGGCTACTGGTGCTCGCTCAAGCAAATCGATGATGAACGGGAAGACAGTGATACAGACTGATATAGTGAGGATAATGAATTAATCATTTATAAAGTCAGTTAAATGGTTCAAAGGTTTAACCAAGTGTTAAGGATGCCACTAATAGTTGAGCACATGCATTTATACTTATATGAGGTCATGAGTTAGATTCCCCAGAATAAAAGGGGGTAAATTTTCCTTAGAGAAAGAAAAAAACGTGAGATCAGGGACCAAGTGTTAGTCCAGCAGGCAGTGTGTTTGCCTTGAACGTGGACAACCTGGGTTCGATTGCCCAGCATCCCATATGGTCTCCCAAGCACCACCAAGAGTAATTTTTGAGTGCAAAACGAGGAATAACCGCTGAGCATTGCTTGTTGTGACTCAAAAAAAAAAAGGGTGAGAAAATAAAAAAATATACCTACCCCTCACACTTAAGGCATGGGAAGAGTTCATGAAGGACCTAAAACAAACAGGCATGCTGGGGATGTAATGTGTCCCAACAATATTGGGGTCCGTTGATAACCCTAGTCATATTTGGGGCTCATGACCTTCCCCTCCAGCCATTGGACTAATAGAATAAGACCACCAGTTCTAGATAATCTAAAGATGTTTATACTACACAGACACACACACACACACACACACACACACACACACCTTACTCCAACTTGATCCCACACTTGCCAACTCACTCTGTCCCCAAACTGCTAGAGAAGAATCCTATATAGAGGCTGGAGGCACAGCATAACCAAACACAATGAAGTAAATACTGGCTTCCTCTTCGGGTTTCCAAATCCCCAGGGGGCCACATTCAGCTTCTGAGGTCTATTGAGGTGCTACAGGGCAGAGCATTGTTTTCTCTCTCTTTGGCCCTTAAACAATCATTTCAAAAAATATTTCTAGTTATTTTTATAAACACAGTCAGAAACACAGGCACATATCTACACCTGATATTAAAGCTATAGGGTTATCTTTCCTGGGGAGATCACATTATATGACCCAAAAGTACTTTCCCCTAGCCAGATTGGTCATATTCAATGTCTTCAGGGTTCTATCTCCAGAACAGTCTTAAGTGCACTGCTCTGGTTCAAAGGCAATTCACTGTCTTAGGTCAAAACAGAGCTGTTTCGACCTTGCTCTAAACTTTGGGCCAGAGCAGGCCCAAAGTTGTCCCATTTGAAGCAAGGGTGAAATCTTTTCCTGGTACCATCCAGTTCCATGTAGAGCACCTTCCTGTTTTGGGGTGTGAAGAATTAGATTCAGTCTAAATGTGACTGAGGCTCATTGTTGGGAAATATAGTGGGAGCCCCCACGTAAATAATTCAGAGTTAATTAATTCACCACTGCACTGTCCAGCTATATTTTCTGTGCCCATATGAAGGATCCCTTAGCATAAACATATGCAAAAGGCTTGTAGGAAGGAGAAAAACAGCCCCCTCATTAGCAATACAGAAACTCAGGGCAAGTAAGTAGGGTGTGATCCAACAACACAGCTACTGAGCATCTATGTTACCTTCAAACCCATGATTTGATGTAGGTGTGAACATCTCATGCTCTCTTGACTTGTTCATTTTACTAAGGTGTTTTAGGAGAAGAAGAGTTACCTGCTGTTTACAGCTTTTATTCTGAATGCAAATAATACGCTGGCCAGAGTGCATAACATAACACCAGAGGGTCAGTAAATCATAAAATATAAACTCATAGAGATGAAGAATTGTTTTACCGGAGACTAAATTACTTAGTTAAATAAATGTACATTTGTATACAGAACCCTGAGAAGTGTGTGACTGTCTATCTCCCTCCTCTGACCACCATCTGCTTGCTCATTCCTTATGCATGAGAGGATTGGGATTAAGGGAATGAAGAAATAGAGGAACTCTCAGTATACACAGACTCACCAATTTCAAAATATCTCACTAAATTACATCTGAGTGTTGAGTTTGTGCTATTTTCTGTTCAATCATTCTCAAGAGAGAGCTTTGACAGATCTGTCTGAGAGGGATTCCACTATTTTACACAATCTTTATATTTTCATAGCACATTAAGATGACAATCCTACCAATTATAATTGCGAATATATATTTCATTAACGAAGAACAAGTGCCATATGGAGTGATCAACAGCCAATGTTGGTGATAATTTATTAGTAACCTAAAATCAATTCAGTGTGTATAGGCGTTCAGTCCCTTTGGAATCCAAACAACCAATAAAAAGGCAGAAGACCAGCAGGAGTTTAACAAATGAGCAAAAGTCGTGTATTCATCCTCTTGAAACACAGGAAGGGAAAGTCACACGTGATTCTATAAATTATCATGAAACTCTCCACAGGGAAGCGACTTTTTTTTGTTTTCTCTATTTTAAATAAAATCCCAATCTCCCATATTGTGCATTATATGAAATTTCCATCTACTCAGAGTATCATTTCACATTTCATCTGTTCTGTGAATGAGATGAGAAAATCATTCTCACTTTCCCCCTCTTTAACAGCATACAGGAGCTGTGGCAAATTGCACATTATATAATACAAGATCATCCACTCTGTCGTTTTCCGAATATTGACTCACTGCAGTAAGTCTTGTCCTGGCCTTCCAGACCCAGTTATATTGCTCCACAATTATGCCATACTATACATATTTATTCCAATAAATCTTGCTATTTGAGGCCATCTTCAAGATCCAAGAGCCAGAAATTCAAGCAAAGAAGGAAACATTTAAGTCCAAGAAACTGTTAATCAAATTCAAGTCAATACCGACTCTTTGAAGCATTCTTTATTTCAAACTACACTGCTTGAAAAACACCACTTTCCCACTATTACTAGACGAATTTGATCATAAAAAGACTCCCGTAAAAAACTATTTAATTTTCCACTACAGGGAGGGAGGGTTTGAACTCTTATTAAACATTTTATGGAAAAGTCTAAAAGTGCTTTCAATTATTTATCGAATTGAAATCTGGGCCTTGGAAACTGCTGCATTACACACACAT
Source organism: Cryptotis parvus (assembly GCA_021461705.1). Taxonomy (NCBI): domain Eukaryota; kingdom Metazoa; phylum Chordata; class Mammalia; order Eulipotyphla; family Soricidae; genus Cryptotis; species Cryptotis parvus. The sequence continues at coordinate 13,593 of JAJIBD010003244.1, read as the reverse complement.
AACATTATCAGCCCACGGAGTGGTTTAGATCATAAAAGCACGGCTGTAGCAACATCTCTGGTACAGCTGCTGGTGTTCATGCAACTTTTACTACAGTTATAAAGTCATTTATTACATTTTCTTTATGATGCTAATGCATTATGGTTTGTTAGTTTATTGTTCCCACTGTGATAAAGACCAAAATGTATGACACTGTGTGTACATATATAGAGATATACATGTATTATATATGCATAGATATACACAATGCATATGTATGTGTGTCTATATGTGTACATATAACTTTAATAAGAAAGTCTCTTGCATTATAATCTTTTAGGCGAATGTGAAAGGATCATAAAATATATTGACATTTGTAATGGACTGACAAAACATACAAACATTCCATCAAAAAATGAAATTCTTTTTTTTTTAAAGTATTTTATTATACCACCGTGAGATATACAAATAAAAAGATATACAATTAAAAAAGTTCATGTTTGGGTTTTGGTCATACAGTGTTTCAGCACCCGTCCCTCCACCAGTGCCCATCTCCCACCACCAACATCCCCGGTTCCCTCCCCCTTTCCCCAGACCTGCTCCATGGCAGGTTCTTTATTTCTTTCCCTTTCTCTCTCTTTTCTCTTTTCCTTCCCTTCCAGACTATGGATTACAGAACATACATTAAAAGGTTGTCATGTGTATACTTTTGCCTCTATTTAATGCTCAGTTCTAGGTTGGCGTTAGTACCCTCGACTATTATGAGCACCCTGTTCCATTTTCTGTCTTACCTAAACTCTGACTTCCACACGTTTGTGATAATTTCCACCTTTGACAAGACCTCCTGATATATGTTTCACTTGACCTTGGATATTGGTATCATAATATGTACATATATATTATGCCATGCAAATAAATGCAGTCATTCTGTATCTGTCCCTCTCTTTTCTGGCTAATTTCGCTCAACATAATCTTCTCCATGTCCATCCATTTATAGGCAAATTTTATAACTTCATTTTTCCTAACAGCTGCATAGTATTCCATTGTGTAGATGTATCAAAGCTTCTTTATCCAGTCATCGATTTTCGGGCACTCTGGTTGCTTCCAGATTCTGGTTATTGTGAATAATGCTGCTATGAACATAAAAGTAGGGATGGTGTTTCTGCTGCGTATTTTTGGTTTCCCAGAGTAGATTCCCAGGAGTGGTATGGCTGGGTCAAATGGGAGTTCAATTTCTAGTCTTTGGAGGAAAGTCCATATTGTTTTCCAGAAAGGCTGTACCAGCCGGCATTCCCACCAACAATGGATGAGTGTCCCCTTTTCCCCACATCCACGCCAGCACTTGTTGTTCTTGCTCTTTTGAATATGTGCCAGTCTCTGTGGTGTAAAGTGGTATCTCATTGTTGTTTTGATTTGCATCTCTCTGATGATTAGTGATGATGAGCATTTTTTCATATGTTTTTGGCCATTCGAATTTCTTCCTTGCTGAAGTTTCTGTTCATTTCTTCTCCCAAAAAATAAAAATTCTTTTTGCAGGACATTTGTCATCATATTTTTACTCATCTTCATAGTCCTAGTCCATTGTTTTTTTTTAGTTTGACTTTACCAAAAGAATAAGAATGATATGAGTCTCCTTACCAAGGCTCCCCCCGCTTCTGCTTAATTACAGTATCATAGTGCTAGAACATAATTTGCAATTCACAAGGAAGAACAATGACTATATAATTTCAAAATAATCATTTGAAAAGGAACAAAGTCATTAAAAGATAATAATGTCCAAGGACTCAAAGCCCCCCATAATTGATAATTACATTTGGTCCATATGGTCCAAAGTTAACTCTATGATGCAACTGTACATAATGAGAATGCAGTTTTCTATGGAGGAAAAAATCAATTATGTTAATTAACTGCTCTTCTATAGTGACACCTACTTAGCACTTGACACCTCTAGCTCTCCAAGTTCAAGGAGAAATTCATTCCCCCGGACTGAACTCCTCAGGAACTTTAGCTTTTCTGTTGTATGGATTAGAACTGCAGTTACTATGGCCTTCTCATTTCTTATCATCCTCCTCTTTCTCTTTTCCTCTTTGCCAAAAATAAACTCTGAGGCATGTCTAAGGCAAACAATCATTTATTAAAATTTGAAACTACCATCCTCTTGATGAATTTTTCTAAGATTTAATATTTTCCACTTTGAAAAAAATATTCCTAAAATAATGTATGCTATCAGGTTTTACTTATCTGTGATTCAAAAGTATGTATGTTCTATTAACAGTGTAACTTGTAAAATCATTACAGTGGACTAGCAACCTTTTCCTGGTGGTTCTAAATAATCATTACCCAACAGGACTTATATGAATTGACTCTTGGAAAGTCTGTTTCAATAAAATCTGCCTGTAGTTGCATTCCATGAGTTTTGCTTCTTTCCAACGTATTTTTAATCTCCACATAAGCACAGAGGTGGGGAAGGGGCTGTTCTCTGGAAGCTAGACCCACCCCACCCCCAAGTGATAAGTAGAGTCGTCTACTTTTAGGACCTCGTCCCCTTCATCTTCCAGCTGTGACACACACAGAAGCAGCATCTTGTGACGCGCTCTGAGTTGCAGACCGCAATCTAATTATAAAAGGAGAAATAAAGACTTTTTAAAGTCCTGCACATTTATCTTAAAGTAGGATGGATGTTTGAAAGCCATCTTCCAAATTCCTCATGAAGTTCAACAAGTGAGAGTATTTGGATAAGAAAATATAAGAACACTCTTCTATAAGTGCTTACTAGGGGTGATTATGAACATTCTGAATATTTTTTGTTGTCAAACTGGTCTGAATGTATTCATCACTAATAAAATAATCAGTCTTTGAGTGCTGCCATAAATACACCGTGCCTTAAATATTTTAAATGCTGATTTAAAAAAAAAAAGTCGTGAGCATAGTTTCACGTTCATCTGTTAATTATAGCTACTGTCAAAAAGAAGAACACGAGATAAAATGCCTAAACTTCAAGTTCCTACATGGCCTGAGCTAATGTGAAAGTCTTTGAGAGGCATATTAAAAGGATTTAGTACAATGTATTAACATTATTTGGAGGGGAGAATTGCTATCTCACTGGGCGATGCTCAGCTGACCATATGGTGCCAGAGACTGAAACCTGGCCTCTCATGCAAAGCATGAACTCAGCCCTTTCAGCTAAATTAACTTTGACACAAAATAAGCAAGCTTTTCGAGAGAGCTGGAGACACTGCAAAAAAATACTATATGCCCATAAAATTTTCTAGCTATTTTTTTTAAAGTGACTGCTGGGCCATGGTGACTGTACAGCAACCAGGGCACTTGCCTTGCATGCAGACAAGGAGGCTGAATGTCAGCACCACATATGGTCCCCTGAGCCTGCCAGGAGTGATCCCTGAACACACAGCCAGGAGCAAGTGCTGAACAGAGCGGTAAGGTTCGCCCCAAAACAGAACAAAGTCAGCTTCCCATAGTACGTTAGAATATTTCTATATAAGGATAGTGTTTTTTCATGTCAAATGCATTCTAAGCAGCAAACAGTAGCACGGACCCAAGCCCATTAATTTCCGTCACTCGCACTCTACTGCCTAGATCTATAAGCCTCAATATTTTTCCAAAATTTTTATTATACCACCGTGAGATATACAGTTACAAAAGTGTTCATATTTGGGTTTCAATCATACTGTGTTCCAGCACCCATCCCTCCACCAGTGCCCATTTCCCACCACCAATGTCCCTGATCCCCCCCACGCACAGCCTGCATGTATGGCAGGCAATTTTCACTTCTCTCTCTTTCTCTGTCTCTCTCTTTCTCTCCCTCTCTTCTCATACACATTGTGGCTTGCAGTACATTTAAAGGTTATGATGTATATCTTTTTGACTACTTTCAATGCTCAGATCTTTGCTTCATGGTAATTCTTTCTCTTTGGACATTTTCTGCATAGTTCCATCTTCTGCCCCAAAGTGTAATCTACCCTCCCTGCATGAGAGACATCCTGTCTGGCTTGATCAGGTCTGGACCCCTCCACAGGGTGCAAACTTAGCAGTTAGCAGATTTTCAGTATCGACTGAATGAAGCAACAGACATTCACAACAATCATGTTTTAAAACATGGATTCTACAGTTTACTGTGAAATATATAGCACATTCAATAGTTTTATAATCAATATTAGTTCAATTGGTTTGCCATTGTATTACTATTGAAGGCTTTACTAGTGTCTACTAATATACCCATGTTTTATTTACTTGTTGTGCCAAAAACTAGTAACAATTATGAACCTCCGTTCCATGACCTGAAGAATGGTTTTGGCTCCTCCTGTCCCTGGAGCAAGCAGATGCCCTTGGGTTACACTTGCTTGTGACAGGACTAATGGAGATGTTACTAGTGCCCACTTGAGCAAATCGATGAACAATAGGAAGACAGTGATACAGTGAAATTATTTTTAAAAGACGTTCATTATGCTTTTCTCTTCATACATTGTTATTTGAGGGAAGAGAGGGCCGCACCTCTGGCTCTGCATTCAGTGTTCATCCGTGATGCTGCCGAGGGGACCAAGGTGGTGTCAGAGTTCAAGTTTAGTTGCCCAGGCACAAGGCAAATCCTCAATTCCAGGACTACCTCTCTGGTCGCTCTTTGTACATCACTTAAATTTACGTGCAATAGATAGTATGAGTTAACTCTAAATCCCCTAGACTGACAAAAGCATTTGTCTTTCTTCCTAAGTGGAAAGGGCAATTTTATATTATTTCCCTGTCAGAGAAGGAAATTGATTAAACACTATCAAGGGAGCAAAAGTGCTACAAAAATTACAAACGTGTCATCTTACCTACAACATACTGTATAACATTTTCTGCTATACAATGAAATCTCAGAAAGATACGTTTCACTGTACTCTAATTTTTTTTGACTACTAACCTCTAGGGAAGATTCATATCTCAGTGGTTTACTTACACAAAATTTCAAAACGCTCTTCTGTTAGTGAACCGGAAACGTTTCTCATTGTCTGGGTCAGAGCACATTAAAACTTGCCAGAGCTTTGGCATTAGTAAGGAAAAGCTGCAGCATTTTCAGCCCCTAGGACAGATTTGGGGCATGGAAAGGCGAATCTAGCAATTTGCTAATGGTCTGCTGTAATGTAGGGATCATTTTCTATAGGAAATTACCTATAATCATGAATTTTAAATAGCCATCGACTTGGGTGGGGGAAGCAGAATTGCCTTACTTTAAAATTTATTTAAACTTGTGTAGAGTACCTAGAAATGCAGTTGGTTCAAATCACACATATCCAACTTTGTACACAAATTACACATTTCTGGTCAAAAATAGGTCAGAGATGCCTCCAGGAGAACGGATGAATAAAATGTGGTTAACAGGCTTTCCTACAGTCCAAGAGACTGTGCAAAATTAAATGATGGGAAAACGTGACTTGATCCCAATTGAGATGTTGACTGTCTACTCAGGCTCATTATTTATAGAATTCCCACCTGCTTTTAACTACATTAAATTTTTAAGTTGTGCTTTTATAAAGTGCATCATATGTCATGTTTCTCCATATGCTTCTTAGCAGGCATAGAGATCTTTGTGCTTCTTTAGACAGACTGAACTGTGTGATATGATTCATTGTGATGCTTAAGTCTTGGGTTACGTCCATGTCTTCACACACTTGATATAAGGTGATAGAGTGGAATTAGATGTGCATAGTTAACATAGACTTAAAACATAGACTTAAAACACAATGCATTTTCAAAAAAAATAATAAGTAGAGGAGAATTACTAAGGATTAAATCCCCTGTACAAAACTAATTTTGAAAGCAGATGGCTCTATACAATTTTGATGGCCCTTCAGTTCCTTTACTGCAAATAAAAGTACTTGCTAGGTTTGGTAAAACAAAAGAGGAGCACAGCTGTCTTATCAGTACATATTTTGATAAGGATGCCTAATCAGGATTTAAGTGATGTGTGATACATTTTTTTTTAAAAAACTGTTCCCCATTTGTCATCTGGTTTCGTTACTGAACACAATATGCCTGAGTGATGAAATATCAAGTTCCAGGACTCCAGGAATGATTTATTACTGAAAAGTGTATGCTGGGGGATTGTTTTCAGGAAATAGGAGGATACATTCTCACTCAAAAAGCAAATTTTAAAGGGTGATAGCATAATAAGATTTTTAATGAACTGCTATGAGCTTTGAGAAATTGCAAGCCATTGTCTGTTTTATATACCTTGGATTTGGTCACATCCCAATCTCTGGAATTAGAGAAAGGAAGGTACAATCTGTCTTATCTGGCCATATTAAATTAATTTGAGAATTCATTGTTTCCCAAGTGTTGCCAATACATATATAGATGGCTTTGGATTCAAAGGGATTTATCATGTTGCAGTGGGTAGCTGGTTAATTGGTTAAATGTTATATTCACTGACACCAATCAAGGCCTGTAAAGGCAGAGAGTCATTCCCTTTCTCTTGTATAACCTTAGCACCTCCCCCAAGAATAATTATCAGTTCATTCTTAGTGCTCAGGGACTATTAGTAAAACAATATATGCAAGAGAAGATTGTGTCTGTGCTTAAAAATGAATCCTGAGCAGGTGAAGAACAGGGGAAGAAATCCCCACTTATGGCATTTCATTTGTGGGTATTTCAAAGAGCAGAAGTTGTTCCAAAGGTATAATAGGGAATACTAATACTTCCCAGTAGGGTTCACACAACAGAAGGGTTATTGAGAGGGCCTTTAAATCATATAGAAGAGAAGGTATCACATGATCATAGACCATACTTCCTATCAATGATTTTTACCTTCCTGAAATATTTTAAATAACATTGTGTGTGGTATCTTGTCAGAGCCCTAATCCAGAGTCTACTTAAGAAGCCAGATAATTGGCAAAGATGTTACTGTTTTGTCTGGCAAGAGGTTCAAACATTAAGCACTTCTGAGTGTGAAAATTCATCAAGATCAGTAGCATCCTTGGGAAAATGCTCGAAGATGTATCACAGAAAAAATAATCAGGCTAATGCTGGTATAGCTAAAAGAATCTAAGAAAATCATGCAACCATCTTTCCTAAAAATTAAAGTAACCACCTGATGTTCTAAGATAGTGATGGACAAAAATTTGCTCAAGCCTTTTGGGAAGCTATGGCATGAGCTATAATAAAGTAGAAATATTAAGTACAAATTCTTTTAGCTCCATACTACCATGATTTATCCTACCTATGAGATGTAATCTTAAATGAGTCCAATTAACTGTCTGAGTGGAGTATGTTTTATACCACATTTCATTCAAAGAAGCCAAAAATGTTGTCGAGGACATAACATCTTAAATTAACATGTCAGTATGATATAAAGTATTAGGATATTCTGAAACTTATTGTTATTATATTTAACTCCTTTAAAATCATATGCAAACTACTCAAAAGTCATAGATTCAGTTATTCTATCCCTGCCTTATTCTTTTTACTTCACCCATCAAAAAATGGGCAAGGGAAGATGAACAAAATTTTACTGAAGAGAACATATAGATGACAGAGAAGTGAAAAGAGTGTCACTCATTTATTATCAGGAAACAATGTGAGATCAACTGCAATATTATTTCATCTTACTCCAGTCAAAATGGCATATATCAAAAAATACTGGACACATTCAGTGCTGATGATAGTTTGCAGTGAGAAAGAAGTCCTTATTCACCCCTAATTCACTGTTGCTGGGAATATTCTCTGCCTCAGCCTCTATGGAAAACAGTATGGCAAGTACTCAAGGAATTTTTATCTGACCCAGTGATTCCACTTCTTGGCTTCTTCCCCCCCACAACACAAAAATATTAATTTAAAAAGTTATATGCAGATCTGTGTTTATTATTATGCTAAGTATGATCACCAGAATACAGTGACAATTCCAAAGCCCAACAACAGATGAATAGACACAAAATGTTGTGGTAGGGGCTGGAGTGATAGCACAATGGGTAGGGCATTTGCCTTGCATGGGCCAACCTGGTTTCAATCCCGGACATCCCATATGGTCCCCGAGCACTGCCAGGAGTAATTCCTGAGTGAAGAGCCAGGAGTAACCCCCTGAGCATCGCTGGGTGTGAACCAAAAAACAAAAAAAAATGTTGTGGTATATAAACACAATGGAATACTATGCAGTTGTGAGAACACAAAATAAAATCTTGCAGTTAGCTGAACTTGGCCAGCACCAGTATTCAGTGAAATAAGTCAGAGGGAGGATGACAATTGGCCTCTGTGGTATACAAAGAAATTAAACGGAGTAACAGACACAATCAAAAGAACATCATGAAAAGCCTCGCATTCATGTTTTTACCTGGCATGATGCACAGTTAAAGACACACTGATTATTGTCTACATAAACACAATCCTTGGTTGTGGATGACCATACTGTGGGGAGAGGTAGCTGTTGAAAGGAAGAGCCAACATGAAAAGCGATGTGGGCCTTGGGTCATTTGCTGCTGGTGTATAACAAAACCATAAACATCAACATAATTTGACCCATGTTAAAGTACAATAAAAATTTTAATTTAGGAAAAATACAATGGGTCTGCATTGCACTAGGAGGTAACATTTCAAGCAGGATTCATAAGGTAAAATCTGTTGACCCATAAGTAATTCATTTCTTCATTGACACCAGGAACTCACCTGATCATCCTGACATCCCCCAATCGCTCAACCTTCACAGTCCTTCCATTTCTGAAGTCTTTTAACATTCTCCTTTATAATAACTCAGGCCACCACATCATGCCCTTTTATGGAAGGCAACTTCCAGTTCATGAGACCAGGGATGTCCCTGGGTTTTTCAGAACTCATGGCTTCCACCGACTTGGTCTTCCCATACCGGGACTCTTCTCTTGCAGCCCTTATGGTAAGGGTGATTGCTTTTATTAGATATTCCCCTGCAGTAGACCCAAGCATCAGGGAAGCAGGTACCTATAAGCATTGTCGCCTCATTTACTTCATAATTGGACATTTACAAAGCATCTAATGCGTTCCCAATATTTACTGGGGCATGTAAGAATGATAAGATACTGTAGTGCACAGTATTCTGAGACCTGGTCCTTGTTCATGTGAAAGCAAATAGTATTTTCTTGTGAAGAAAATGAGAAAATGGAAAATTTTAAAAATCAACAGTGCAAAGCAGCTGAAGGAAGAGGAGGGAGTTGAGAGGATTGAGCAACTGGGGTGCATGAACATGATATTAAGCACTAGCTGTATGATCGCAAAACATGATTAAGCACTAGCTGTATGATTTTGGAGAATATCAATGAATGCTCGTAACTGGAAGAAGGGAAACGACATCCAAAATACAGAGTAGGAACAGGAGGAAAGAACATAAAAACTAGGAGTGAAACGAGACTGAGAAATAGAAAGTGTCAAAGCAGGGGACAGGAATGAACCCAGATTGAATTTTTAAATATTTTTTTAATATTCTCTTTAAGACCCTCCATTTACTCTATGGGATCAAATATTTAGTAGACTGGAAGAACTTCATTGCAAGTAGCAGTATATAGAGAAGGGTCCTCTGAAGAGGGTAGTCATACATTCTTTTATGATTCAATTCTCCCCCTTCTGTATATAAATTTTTATAGCTCACCTACTTAGAGCTGTTAATTTAAATCTGCTTTCAGAGGCAGTTCCTTTATTTTGTGGTGGAAAAGCTACTTGTTAATTAAAAGAATTGCCCTTCTCACCCCTTTTTTTCATGGGTTTGCTAATGGAATTACCGAAGTTTACAATAACCTACCTGATAAAATCATGTCAAGAGTATAATGACTCTCTTTGAAGGAAGCAGCAATGTTGCGCAGATGAAACAGATAGCTCAGACGCAGGGTATGATCTGAGCGGGGTTTATGATATGAAACTATTATGCAGATGCCAAAAGAAAGTTAGCCTTACCTACAGCGGTAAAAATACAAGTGAGTTTCTAGGCAAAACATTATTGACTGCATGACTAGCTGCTGCAGACAGCGCAGTATTCTACTTTAAATTCTTTAGAAGGTCAAACTTCAACAGCATGGAAATCCACTGAGTTCTTTCATTTTGCCTGGTGCTGTGTACAGCACAGAAAGCCAAATATACATTTAAATTCTCTTGGGAAAATTTGACAGAGAAATAATTAGAACTTTAAACTTGGATGGTTCCATGTAGGTGAATGAGGCTTCTATCATGAGCTTCTCCCACATAATGAGAAAGGATGCCATAGTTCATAAAAACTGAAGAAGCAGAGAATAACGTAAAAAAAAAGGAGACCCAATGGCCAGAAGGATAGTACAGGAGATACCTTGCATGTGCTTGACCCTGATTTGATTTGTGGCATCCCATCATCCTCCAAGCACACCAGGAGTGATCCCTGAGTGAATAGCTTGGAGTAATTCCTGAGTATAACCAGGTGTGGTTAAAAAAAAAAAAACTTACTTAAAATTAAGAGACAAGTAAAACTGTGCAAGAGGTTATATCGGCATCATAAGGTGTTTCTTTTGTTTCTAGACTTTAAGAGAACTTTATATAGGGCTTCTCCAAGTCTTAACCTTTCCTTTACAGAGGAATTCCAGAATAATCCATGGGTGCTGAATTAAAAAAGAAAGCAAAGGAGAAGGGCACTGGAAGCAAAGAGAAAGAGCATCGTGAAAAGCCTCAGCGTACATGTTTTACCCGACATGTTGCACAGTTAAAGACACACTGATTATTGGCTACATAAACACACAAAATGCATGTTCCAACCAACCTGTACTCAAATGGGCTGACAGGTATTAACAAGAAAGTGTTGTCAGAGGAGCACGTGGCACCCTGTCAGGAAGGCCACGACCCAGCGGCAGGAATGTGTGTATGCAATGACTTGTTTATGATACAGTAATATAAATAGGCGACATGTATGAAATCTAATTTAGATTGTCTCAGAATTGTACAGCAAGCATTTAACAATAATCATGCAAGTGCTAGAAGCATTTAAATTTTTTCAACTGTATTTAATTCCTTTGATCTTCATGTATTACACATCACATACAAAATGAACTACATTGTGGCTGTTTCAGTTAAATATTAATTGACATATATTTGTGTATATAATTTTATATATCTACCTTACAGTTCTGTGTCCTTTAGGACCCATAATAAAAATATCATAGCAGGCTGCTAGAAGCTCAATATACTAGTCAATATATTTGTCTTATTATTATTCTGTAATAAATGGAAACAGAAAATAATTTAAAACACTATTGCCTATAAATATTTATTTGAATGATAAAATCATCTGCATTGTGTCAATAAAGCCTGAGCTAATGTGTAAGTAAAAATGTAACAAGAACAAGCTAAATTTAAACTATTTATTGGATTGTGAAAAGGTATATTTTAAAATTGTGTCTTGATAGATTTAATTTGTATCTGGAAATTAATCAAAGATACATAGATTTACTGCTGAGCAAAGAATAAGACCAAATTTATCAGTTTATTTGCCATTTTAGGTTGGCGTTTGGAACTTTATACAAAAACCTATTTATAATGAACATTATAATTCATTCTAATACCATAACTTGCAAATAATTGGTCCCACCTAAAGAAATCATATGTAAATTGCTAGATCTCTTGATGCCACTATTATAATAATCATGTAACCTTTTAAAGACTAGACCATAGTTCAACTTATGAAAATTTCTTCACTTTTGCTTTATACAGTCACAAAGAATTAACTACTAATGCCTATGAATGGCTTAAGTGCGAAAGTCTTATCAGTACAGCAGATAGGGTGCTTTCCTTTCATGCATCAACCTGGGTTCTGCCCAGGCACCCTAGATGGTCCTCTGAGGAACAGTAAGCAGTGGCATAAAGACCCAAGAAAATAAATGAAAATGTTATCAGTTTAAGCAATGAAGACTGTAAGAACATTGACAGAATTTCACGCTGATAAGAAAGCTAATGATTTATCTTCTTTCTAAGCACTTAATGCTGGAGACAGCTGACAGCATTTAAACTCATCAATAGCATCTGGGCAAAATGACAATGGGTTGTGTACTTATACTATTTTGTTACTGATTGTTGAATCTGGAAAGCCACATACATATTGGTGAAGAACTAGTTCTACTAGCTATACAAAAGTTAATGTGCACTCTTGTACACAGAATCATCTGATATTGCCAAGAAAACAATTTTGAGCAATAACACAATGCAATGAATCGATGAAATGGCTTAGGTGAGAAAGACAATATGTGAGTATGTAAAAGTATCCTGGTTCGGTTCTCTATGGAACTTACTAAGTCAACCTTCTCAGGAAATGAAGCCTTATGAGACCTTACTTTTAGGTTATATGTGATTCTGCAACTTAAAAAACAACCCAAGAATAATTATTTCCTAGAAATTTGTGAACAGGTACTAAAAGAGAATCAATATTTCATACATTGTAAAAAATTTTCAAGTTATATCAAGTGCTAGTGGTGGTAATCAGTCAATAAGAGGGTGTTGCATCTTTTCCTTAGATAATAAAACAAAAGCATTTCAAATTTATTTGCAGTGCGCTGTGAATGTAGTTGTTAAAAACATGAGCAAATATCTACCACCCTGGTCATAAGTATGACCAGGGTGAAGCAGTCAATAAAATAGTAAAGCAATCAATAAAATAGTAACAATTCATTGACTGACAGATTGTTTAGACAACTTTATGTTGAAAGGGATAAAGAATCCAATTGTTCAGCTGCTACTTCAGACAGAAGTTTGTTGGCTCTCAAAAGGGTACCTATCTGGATTGGTTTTATAAACTCTACTCAGTGCTTGAGATCATAAAAGGCAAAAGACAGTGCTTTCCGAGGCCAATTTTGATTCCAAAAATTCCCAAGAGCATATTTGACAGAATTTGTTAGTAAAGTTAATATAATAAATCTAAAGCTCTCAAGTGATGAGCTGAATTTGATCAAAACAAGAATTTCTACTTCTATATTTGAGGCAAGACTTGTTCTGTGAGGATGAAATAAAGGACATTAGATGAGTAATTCAAGTAGCTAAGAATTACTTAGCTAATACAACATTAAAAACACATGATAAAATATCGCTTACCTACAGTCAACACCATGATACACTCTCTCTATTCAGCTGATGCACCTAAGATATTCTTAAAATAAACATAGCTGATTGGGCTCAGACCCCTTTTCAAGTACAAACACAGAAAAATCTCCAAATGACAGAAAGAACTGATGTATATAATAGCAAATAAGGAACATAAATTTATAGAGATAATTGCCAACAGGACTGGCTTAAACTTCTGCAATATCCTGGAATATGGGCTGAAATCCTGGGATATGGGTTAAAAGATCAAAGTTTTAAATTGCATTTCTTTTGATCATATTTAGTGGACTGTACATTTGGTACAGACACAAGCAGTTGCTAAAAAGAAACAGAGGGCTGGAGAGATGCTACCATGGGTAGGGCATTTGCCTTGGCACACAGCTCATCTGGGTTCTGTCTCCAGCATCCCATGGCCCCCAAGTAATGCCAGGAGAAACTTCTGAGCCAGGAGTAACGCCTGAGTACCACCATTGTGATGTCCCATCCCCCACAAAGTAAATCAGAGGAACAAAAGAAATAAATAACTGTGAAGAGCTAATTGTAGTAATA